>OY882861.1:93756523-94044023 GCA_963693515.1 Pipistrellus nathusii
ATGAGCAGGGGCTATTAGCATTCATTAGCGTTACTGCAGAATGCAGAATGTCACCATCCCGTGAAAAACCGGGTGCCCGCTGAAGCTTGGGACCCGCGGCTCACAGAGAATAAACCCCAACAGCCCCGCCCTCTCCGGCCCAGCGTGGCCCCCAGCAGGCTGCCCCAGACCCTGCTTCAGTGTTCAGTGGCTGCTCTCACCAAGCACCACCAGCCTAACGGCTTATGCAATACAGTTCTTACAGTCCTCCGGCTCAAACCCCCACAGGTGCCGGGGGCGAACACCGGGCGTGGGCAGGACTGGGCTCTCCGTGGAGGCCCCGGGAGAACTTGGTCCCCTGGCTGTCCCCGGCTTCCTGCGGCCGCCGCACCCCTGCCCCTGCAGAGTCGCATGTGGAATCTGCTCCCTCATCCGCACGGCTCCCTGTCGGACCTGGGGAAGGGTCCCCACTTCGAAGAACTCTGTGATTAGGGTGGGGCCCATCAGGAGAATCCGATGACCTCCCATCTCCAAATCCTAAAGGAACCACCTTTGCGAATCCCCTTCCCGTGCAGGCAGCACGTCTGCAGGGTGCAGGGACAGTGGTTCGGACAGACGGACGGACAGACAGACGGGGGAGGCGCACTGCTCTGCCTACCGCAGAAATGCTGGGCTCCGGCCGCCAACGCACTGGTCCCGTCTCATCATGCACAAGACCTTACGCTGATGTTCCCACCCTTCAGCCTGAAATGCTCTTCCTCCCCTGCCCAGCTCCTACCCAGACCTGCATGGCTGACCACAAGGCCCCCTCCTCCAGGAAGCCCCCCGGTTTTCCCAAGCAGGATTAGTGACGATTGAGACGTGTCATTCGGCACTGGAACCATGTGCCCTCGAGCAGCCTGCAAGCAACGTAAAAGTGAAACGGACTCGTTCGACCCCAAGAGCCCCACCCTTCAGCAGGATGCCTGTCTCCTCACACGAGGAGCGAACACTGACGGAAAGACACGCTGCACCCTTTCCATTGTACTGTGGAGAGCCCTATGCCATTTTTTGAATTCCAAATATGGCTTTGTGGATCTGTTATTGCGGTTGTTTTAATTCACACACACTCACACACACACACACTCACACACACACTCACACTCACGCTCACACACACTCACACACATGTCTGGCACATGACAGGAGCTCAGTAAGTATTGGTTGAGTGGATACGTTAAAAAGCACACCTGATATTTATTAAATGAGAGGCCCGGTGCACAAAATTCGTGCACAGGGGCATGGGTGGTCCCTCAGCCCAGCCTGCACGCTCTCCAATCCGGGCCCCCTCGGGGGATGACCCCTGTGGGATTGGGCTTAAACCTGCAGTCAGACATCCCTCTCACAATCTGGGACAGCTGGCTCCTAACTGCTCACCTGCCTGCCTGCCTGCCTGCCTGATCACCCCTAACTGCTCTCCCCTGCCGGCCTGATTGCTCCCAACTGCCTGTGCCCTGGCCCCTGCCACTGTGGCTTTGTCTGGAAGATGTCCAGTTGACCCAGCTAATTAGTATATTTACCCTTTTATCGGTATAGACGTTTTCCATATGCCACGCACTTTGCTTAGCTCCTCGTCAGCTCTGCCTCCCTCATTCAACTTTTCACAGTGACTCTCAAAGGAGAACTCCTGTGTTCTGTGGGGTAGTTCACACTCGCTCCCATTACAAACACTTCAATACCATAAAGGCTTATTCCTCCTACAAGGCTCCCATCCACGCAGAGACTCGGGGGCCCAGCCTCCTGCATGGTGCCCCACATCCGTGCACCACAGATGAGGGAGAGGACGTACGGACGGGGCCTGCTGTGCACTCAGACCGGAAGAGACAGACATCACTCCCACGCCTGCCCCCCCAGCTCCCTGCACGGCCCAGCTTCCTCTGCAGCCGGGCTGGCCATTAGGCTGGGACATGCAGGGAGCACGTGGAGAATGAGAAGCATTTCAGTCAGAACCACCATGACCAGCTTCCTCGTCTGACGTGAGAGCCAGAGATCCAGAGAAAAGAGACACTGCCAGGGGTCTGGCAGTGCGCGTGAAGGAGGCAAATTCCACCAACGCTCTGTCTGCTGGCACAGACCATACCCTCGCTGGCTCATGTTTGCACAAACCATGTGCTCCAGGTTCAGCCACCGCAGAGGACGGAGGCCTGGGGCCTTGCTGAGTGGCAGGAGGGACCCCAGCCTGGAGCGGGGCGCCTCCCAGGGGCAGTGCCACGGCGGGTAACCGCACAGAGACGGCCGGAGTCGGCTGGTCGCCTGCCGCCATCCTGGCCCACCCTGCCAGTCGGCATACATGCGTGTCTAACTGATGGCGCAGGCAGATGAGTGTGCTGGGTTGCCCGAAGGGGAACAAAACCTGTTTTTTCAGCGAGCATCACACGGAGCCTGAACAAAACCAGTGACTCTCAGGGCGAGCCCTGGACTTGTCATTTCTGGGGCCGTTTGGCCGATGTTTACTGTCTGGAGAGAAAGGCTGCTCCCCCTGGACGTGTGTCTCCCCTCCTCCTCCCTGCCTTCCCCGTGTGCTGGCCCTCTGCTCCTGCAGTTTAACGCGCTCATAGAAACATTTCCCTAACCCCCCGCGTCTCTTGGCTGAATCAGTCCCAGACCGGGGCCTTCCTGCTCTCCCGAACCCATAGCTCTGTCTGCTGTTCTGACTTCCAGCGTCAGCCTCGTCAGCACCGCCAGGCTGAGCCGACTGCAATTACACGTCAATTAATTCCCAGGTGTTCGGGGCTGGTTGCTCAGGGAGCGGGTTCTTTGGGCCTTTTGCTTCCCCTCCCCGTGGGTCGGCACTCATCAGCACCTCCATCCGCAGGCAAGAGAGGGAAAAAAATTTGCTGAACTCCCCGCTGTAGCCCGCTCCCCGCCACCAACCACCAGTTGCTGGTCAGCCTCTGCTGTTTGGCACGGAGGCCGCTAGGACCCTGGACTCCTCCCCTTGTGCTTCCGCGTGCCCTTCGCAGAGATAATGTGCTGTTTGCAGCCATCTCCCAGGGAGGAGAGGGCGCACCCGCCTGGACCGCCATCCCCAGAGCCGCTCCCACCGGCCCATGGCATCTGAGTGCCCAGGAGCAGCGGCGTGCGTGTGGGAGTGGCGAGCGCATGCCGTGTGCGTGCGAGACCCACGCTGTCAGCCGTGGCGCCAGCTTGGCAGCGGGCTGTCTCTTTGCTGCGTGAGATATGTCGAGGGATGCTGCGCGATGGCACCGCTAATAAACACATGAATTGTTCAAAACCAAGCACATCAGCTCATCTTCACGGGAAACGTCTCTGCCCCAGCTCACCCAGGAACGGCCTGTTTTCCAGGAGGAGGTCAGGGTCCCTCCTGGGCCTCTAACCCCGGTTCCCTCCTGAGGGGCCGCAGGGAACAGGAAGGGAAAGAGACACAGGCCCAGGGGGTGGGGAGGAGGGGCTTTGGCTCAGAGGGGGAACCAGGTGGGTCCGGAGGAAGTGGGCTGCCCCATAGCACTCTCCACCTCCATGCTTTCCGCAGCCCGGGAGGACGGCACCCACACTCAGGGGCCCTCAGGACTGTCACCTACTGGGTTGGGGTGCTGACGGGCAAGAGGAGGGTGCTGTGAGGGGACTCAGAGGGGGCCTCCAGGAGATCTAAGGCTGCACATTTGCACTGTCGTGGGTTTTTTTTGCATTCATTTAACAAGTATGTGTCACACGCTGTTCAAAGCACTGAATCAGGGGCGAACAAGATGTGAAGTTCCAACAGAGGAGACAGACAGTAGACAAATGAGTGAGCCACAGGTGGTGGCCTGGCTCAGGGGCAGGGGTCCTGGGGCAGGAGTGTGCAGGGAGAGCTGGAGGTGCAGGAGGAGTTGGGAGGGCCTGGAGCTGAGTGGCTGCAAAAGGCAGGACCCATTCCCAAGCTTGCACATGGACGCTTGTTAACATGGAAACACACAACGGTGTCTGTCAGGACCTAGCCTTTCCTGGCCCCTCCGAACCTCACCTCCAGCCCCTGCCCTATCCAGCCCCACACAGCCTGCCCTGTCTTAAAGAGGCCTCCAAATAGAGAGAGAGAGAGAGAGAGAGAGAGAGAGAGAGAGAGAGAGAGAGAGAGAGAAGGCTGATTGGCCACCTCAGGTCAGGTAGTGAACCAGCACAGCCGGGGCCCTCATTTTAGAAGGATCCAAATCATCCCCTTAATGACCTCGCTTTAACTGGGTTTCCTCTGTCAGGCCCACCCCCAATCCAAGTCCCATCCCGAGGTGCTGGGGGGGAGGACGGCAACATACGTGTTCTCGGGAACACACTGCAACCCACAGCATTACTTAGCTCCTCAGCTTCCTCCTCTACACACCCGGCATCATCACAGAGCCTGCCTCAGAGGGTCACTGAGCATTCAGTGAGTGACTAAACATAAACCTAAGGATAAATGCTCTGCATGTGGGAGAGGTGTCACAGCCTTTGTCACCATCAGTGGGCGCGGCAGGCAGGAGAGTGGCCCCCAAAGACGTCCGCTCCTTAATCCTCCCTCCCGACCGGCACCTGCCGCTCTCCACAGCAGGAGGGACTCGGCAGGTGTGAGAAGGCTGCACATCCTGACGTGGGGATCCTGTGGGATTACTCCAAAGTCGCCACCAGTCCTTCCGAGCAGGAACCCTCCCTGCCGTGGTCACAGAGACGAAGCACAGACAGAGGTCCGAGGGCGCAGCCGCTGGCTCTGACGGGAGCCAGGGAGTCCAGAGCCGCGATCAGAACACGCAGAAGCAGGAACACAGGCAGGCGCGCAGGCTGCCCACATCCAGCTTTGACGTGGCTGACGCTGCACACATTTCCGACCTCCAGAGCCATAAGATCATCGACTGGTGCTGGGAAGCCCCCGTGTTTGTGGCGATTCGTTACAGCAGCCGTAAGGGACTCATACATTCTGAAAACACCCATCAGAGGGGAGTGAGTGGGTGATCTGGTCGGCCCAGCCCTCCCATTGGAGAGCAAAGTGACATCACTGTTGCTAGGGCAGTGAGCAATTCCAGCAACCACCCAGGTGGGCCTGGAGGGTCCCTCTGTCCGGAGACAGGGGTGGGACCCACACACCGGCTTTTGGAGCTGGCACAGCACCTAGAGGAAGAGCACAAAAGCTGAGGGGCATCTGTGCCCAGGCAGGGAGACACCCGAGGGCCTCAGGAGTAAGAGGTCCTCGGCCCCATCCCACATCCCCCACGCCTCCAGAGAGCACCCTGATGGTGGTCAGCTGAACAAGGACCAAAGATGCCCAGTCCCTGACCCCCAGACTCTGAGAAGCGTTACCCTACGGGGCAAGACGGGCTTGGCTGATGTAATTAAGGACCCTGGACGGGAAGACCATCTGGGACTACCCAGCTGGGTCCGGTGTAGTCACAAGGGTCCTTGAAGGAGACGGGAAGGTCAGAGCCAGAGGCGGAAGGCAGCGCTGGGAGCCACGGAGGTGGGCAGCCGCTAGGAACGGGAACAGGCGAAGGCGGGGACTCTCCCTGAGGCAGCCCCGCCCGGCAGACACTGAAGTCCGGTGTCTGACCCCCAGGACTGTGAGACAGTACATTTGTGTGGCTTTAGGCCTCAAAGTGTGGGGTCACTGGAGGCTCCTGGCCAAGGTGATCTCATCACCAGTCATCGCTGTCCCTTCTCATCCCCCTGCAGGCCCTCGCTCCCGGCTTCTCTCTGTCCCTTCATCAGTCCCAGCCAGCCACCAGGGAAACCTAGAAGAGGAAGTCAGATATGCCGCCTCTGCCTGCCCTCCAACGACTTCCTGTCACACTCGGACTCAAACCCACACCCTCACGATGGCCTGCATAGCCCTGGATGGCGGTCTCCACCTTCGCTGCACATGTGAGTCGCCTGGATGCCCAGCAGGGACCCGGACCAGCACTGTAACTGCCTCGGTGGTTCCCGTGCACAGCCAGCCCAGGCACAGGGGCCCTAGGATCTGCACTCCCACCCCTGCCCAGCCCCACCCCTGCCCTCACCCACTACCCTTCCGGTTCCATGCTCCTCCCATGCCCCCAGCTCCGGCTGGGCTCAGACCTTCGCACCTGCTTGCCTTCCCCCCAGGTATCCGTGGGGCCTGCACCCTCAGAGAGGCCACCTGCCCTCCCTACGAGGTAGCTCCCCGGCCTGCACCCCTGCCCAGACCCTCCTGCCCTGGCCCCAACAGCACTCACACCTGACAGGGAACAGACGTGTGTGCACATATGTACGTCATGTGTCCACATTGGACTCCCTCCATCTTGGTCACACGGCTCCCCTGTGCAGGCCTGCACAGGGCTCGGGCTCATTGTACCCTGAGCAGGCAGATTATTTTGACCTCGGAATGCATAATAATATGGCCACTCGGTGTATATCCCATATCGGTATTCTGAAAACTGCAGCTCACGAGCCACATGTGGCTCTTCCACAAAATACCACGTGTGGGCCCGCACGTACAGTGCGATTGGAACTACGTGGCCCATGCCCAGAAGTTGGTTTTTGGCTCTCAAGAGAAATTTCAATTGTTGTACTGTTGATGTTTGGCTCTGTTGACTAATGAGTTTGCCAACCTCTGTCCTATATAATAAAAGGCTAATATGCAAATTGTTCCCTCGACCAGGAGTTTGACCTGCAGGCAGGCTGGCCAACCGCCCATGTCCCCTCCCTCTGGCTAGGCTGACCAGACCCCACCATGCACGAATTCATGCACCGGGCCTCTAACACACACACACACACACACACACACTCACACACACACTGAGTGGCCAGATTATTATGCGTTCAGAGATCATAATAATCCGGCACTCATTGTATATTCGTTGAGTGAGTACACAAATGCTTTGCTGTTAGGACAACCTTGGTCATACCAGGCCGCCCACCCTGAGCCGCTGGGCTTGGCCTGGGTCCCAGGGCACCCCTCCCAGCGGGACCCGGGCCAGGCAGGGCACCTCCCTGAGTCTCAGCTTCCAGCTGAGGGATGATGACTGCTCAGCCCGCTGACTGCGGGGAGCAGCACGGCCCGGGAATGGCCGTCCCCTCGCTGCTGCACCAACATTCCCCAAGGGACAGAAATGACTGTTGAGAAAACATTTTGGCAAGTGCTGAGTCCCTGTCACCTGCGCACACAGGGCCCGCTGGCTCCCACAGGCGGGCCACGGGCAGCGGGCAGCGGGCAGCGGGCAGCAGGCAGGGGTCCACATGGCCAGCGGGAGGCAGTGGGCAGGTCTGGGGCCCAGATGGAGACAGGGCCGGCCAGGCAGCCAAGCCAGGGGCCCCACTGTGCAGTGTCGCCTCCCTCGGTCCTCAGCACAGCCAGCCCAATCCCCAGCACTAAATCGGAGGGGGGTCTGTCACCATGGAAACCAACAAAGGGACATCTCAGCTTGGAGCTAACCCCACTCAAGACGGAGTCAGCTGTGAGAAACCCCAACCCCAAAGCTCAGGGGCCCGTGGGGACTTGGCATTGGTGGGAGGCTGGCCCCGGAGACCACGCTGTCTGCACAGAACCGTGGCCCACGGGCCTGGCTGTCCAGGGGCCCCAGGGGCCCGGCCGGAGCCGGGGTGGGGAAGAGCCGTGCATGCTTGGAGAGGCTTTTCCACCCGGCAGTGCTGCGGCATGGAGGGGCACCCATGGGGCCTCAGCCCCCAGGAGTCCACCCCTCTGGGAGGCCAGCTTCCCTCACCAGCTCCTCCCCCAGCTCCTGCGTGCTCGTCAGCACCCTGAGGAGGCCCCCACACCCCCAGGTCCCTAAGGGTGGGGCACAGAGCAGGCCCAAGCCTCGGGCGGGGCGGGGGCTCTCCCAGCACCATGGACGGCAGCCCTGCACCCTCGAAGGGCCACTTCGAGAAAACACGCACCAGCACTCACACCCAGACGGTTTCCTGGAGGGTCTGAGGGTTCCGAAGGTCGGAACGGCGCTGATCAGGATGGAGGAGGAAAAAGCGTTTCTCAGCATGGGCTCGGTGGATAGAGCGTTGGCCTGAGAACCAAAGGGTCCAGGGTTCCATTCCGGTCAAGGGCATGTACCTCGGTTGTGGGCACATCCCCAGTAGGGGGTGTGCAGGAGGCAGCTGATGGATGTTTCTAACTCTCTCTCCCTCTCCCTTCCTCTCTGTGAAACATCAATAAAATATATATATTTTAAAAAAATTATTCTAGGCCAATCTGCCCAGTTCCCACTGTCTCCTCCGGCCTCACCTGCCCTGGGCCCGGCTCAGCCTGCCTCCTGCCCCAGGAGGTGCTGAGCAGGCAGGCGCCTCGAGGCCAGGTGGGAGCTCGGGGGAGAGTGCGGAGGTGGAGCCAGTGGTGCGGGTTCACCAGGGACGCTGTGACTGGGCAGAGGGGGAAGCACTGGCCGTCCCAAAGGGTGGCTGCCCTGACCGCAGCCTGCTGTGTGTGTGTGAGCAGCGCCCCAGCCTCTCCCGCTGCCCAAGAGCCTGAGCCCTGACTGTGTGAACCCCAACCTCCCCCGTGAGGAGTGAACAGACGCCCACTGGCTCCAGCGCCCTCCCTCCTCCCTCGGCAGCGGGAACTGGCCATGGCTGTGGTCCACCGCGGGCCAAGTGCATGGGGCGGTGTCCGAGGGCGGCAGAGCAGCCCTCTAGAGAATCCCAGCTCCCCAGGGTGGACCGAGGTGTCTGCCTGGCTCAGACTTCCACGTGCGAGAAGAAGACAAGTTTCCATCACATTTAAGCCGTGTTATTTGGGGGGAGAGGGGCTCAGCAGTCGGTCTTAAAATCCTCTCTCACACTGGCCGCGAGTTGCCCTGTGGGATCCAGCTCCGTGGCCAGTGGGTGCAAGATGCAGCTCTCCCACAAGGAGATGCTCAAAGGGGAACCTGGTGCCCTGTGTCCCCCCCAACCCCCCTATCGCTGCTGAACCTCTGAGAGTCTCTCCCCCCCAAAACCCCAAGCTCCCTGGCGCCCCAAAGCGGGCCTTCAGAGCCGGCCGTCTGGGTCCATCTTGCACACTCCCCCGCAGTCACTATAGCTACTCCCAGCCACCCACAGTTTCTGAGTCTTCGAGGTCACCGCCTCCTCCCCAAGGCTGAGTCAGTCACGCCCCCCTCTGCCCTCCCACCACCCCTTGAACATACCCTATTAATACCCTGTCACGGCACACACCATGTGGTACTCTCCTTGCATCCAGCTGTGACAGCAAGGGCTCAAGACAGACTGGAAATCTCAGTGCCCACACTTACTCGCTGTGTGATCTTGGGCCAGTTACTCAACCTCTCTGAGCCTCCAGTTCCTCGTCTGTGAATTGGCCACGGGACTGGCCTCCTGGGCAGTAGGCACTGCCATGCCAAGCTCGTGCCAACAGCTTGTGAAATGGAGACCCCAGGTCAGGACTGAAGACACCAGGCAGGCCTCCTCCCCGCTCTCTCCCAGCCTCCTGGGGGCCCAGGTCCAACCATGGAGGCAACAGTGCCCCCTAGGGGACGGCAGGGCAATGACCTTGAAGAAACTCAGGTCCTGAAGCCACGGGCAGGGCAGACCTGCCCCACCAACCAGAACTAGTCCCAGTGGGAAACAGCGTCTCTGTTCTCTACATCTGTATCAGAGGCTCTTTGTCACAGCATCGCTTTGCCCTGACCAATAGCACCTGAGAAAGGGACCGGTTCTGAGAGTCTGAAGCAGAACGTGGCCATGTTGTGCTGTGGGAATCCAGGAAGACTTCCCGGAGGAAGACGGCACCTGCACTGGCTTCAAGGAAGCCTGGACTCTAAATGAACAGTGTATCCACGGGGGTTACTAACCAGCCATCAAAGAGAAGGCAGCAGATCCACGGGAGAGTGACACGGGGACATGCCCGCGTGCCAGGGTCAGGAGAGGAAGGCAGAGTGCAGAACATCCATCCCACTTCCTCCGCCTTGTGTGAGAATGCAGGGCGTGCGGACAGAAACACCGGGAAAACACAGACTACACTGAGCTGCAGGGGTTCGGTTCCTGGTCAAAAGCCCACACCGGGTTGCAGATTCCTTCCGTGGCCCCAGCCTCTCTCTCTCTCTCTCTCTCTCTCTCTCTCTCTCTCTCTCTCTCTCTCTCTCTCTCTTCCCCTTCCCACCCTCCCTTCCATTCTCTCTGAAAATCAATGGGAAAAAATATCCTTGGGTGAGGATTAAAAAAACACACAACTTGCCTGTATTTCTAAAGCAAATTAGACACGTGCTCGTCCTGCCCGATTAGGACAGGTCCGCTCTCAGCCCTGGCCGGGCACTGCCCTCCCCCTACCCTCCCAGCTCTGGGAGGAGGCCTCAGTGAGCTCCTGTCCTCAGTTGGGGATCAGCTGCAGGGGCAGAGGCACTCGGAGAGGGGCAGGGAAGGGAGGAATCCCTTCCCAGCGGTCAGGTCTGAGTGTGTGACCTGCACGGCCACGTCAGGCAGGGCACTGTGATTCCTGGCCCTCCTGGACCCGCCTGCCACCAGGGTGTGAGGACACCCAAGCCGCCCGGTGGAGGCACCTGGGAGGGGCCACGGCCAGCCCTCTTTGCCGTCACGGAGCTCAGATGTACCAAGTTTCTCCCCGAAGGTGACCAGACGTCCCGCTTTGGGCGGGACAGTCCCGATTTTTAACAATTTGTCCCGCGTCCCACGGTGTTTTAAAAAACACCGTGGGACGCGGGACAAATTGTTAAAAATTGTGCCGGGACTGGTTTGGCTCAATGGATAGAGCATTGGCTTGGGGACTGAAGGGTCCCGGGTTCGATTCCGGTCAAGGGCATTTATTATACCTTGGTTGCGGGCATATTCCCAGTAGGGGTGTGCAAAAGGCAGCTGACCGATGACTCTCTCTCATCGATGTTTCTAACTCTCTATCTCTCTCCCTTTCTCTCTGTATAAAAATCAATAAAATATATTTTTTTTAAAAATTGGAACACGGGACAAATTGTTAAAAATTGTTAAAAATTGGGACTGTCCCGCCAAAAGCGGGACGTCTGGCCACCTTACCCTCAGGGCAATCCGCAGAGTAGACAAGGTCCCTAACGACCCTCACAGCACCCCCTGCACGCCAGGCCCCGCCCAGACACCGACGGCAGCCTGCCTCTCCAGACCTCACCGCCCAGTCCGTTATGTTCACGTTTATGTCCCCAGAAAAGGACTTGGCAGAGCAACGACAGGAGTCAGTCTCACCAAACACCCGTCGTGAGGAAACACGCTGAGTGGTTCCGTTCCTAGAAACACAAATCTCGGCCCTATTCTACGACGGAGCTGGGGGGCGGGGTGGGGGGTTGAAGGCTGAGGTGGCAGCGTGGGTCCCGCTCGGGGTGAGGGCGGTCACCACGGAGGCGTGAGGGAGAGTCTGGGTGGGGACAAGGCTCTATGTCACTTCAGAGGTGGTTGCATGCGGTCTGATTGGTGCTGTCATTAGCGGGCGTCATTTCTTTTGTAATGTATTTTACTGATTTTTTACAGAGAGTTAGAAACATCAATGAGAGGGAAACATCCATCAGCTGCCTCCTGCACACCCCCTACTGGGGATGTGCCCACAACCAAGGTACATGCCCTTGACGGGAATCAAACCTGGGACCCTTCAGTCCCCAGGCCGGCGCTCTATCCATTGAGCAACACTGGCCAGGGCACCAGGCATCGTTTTGTGCGCCTTTCTGTAAGTATAACTCGTCGTTGTAAAACGCTGTGCTTAAGAAAACATGTGCTCTCTTGCCGAGACCGGTTTGGCTCAATGGATAGAACGTGGCTGGGGACTGAAGAGTCCCGGGTTCAATTCCGGTCAAGGGCATGTACCTTAGTTGCGGGCACATCCCCAGTGGGGGGTGTGCAAGAGGCAGCTGATCAATGACTCTCTCTCATTGATGTTTCTAACTCTCTATCTCTCTCCCTTCCTCTCTGTAAAAAATCAAAAAGATATATTTTTTAAAAAAGAAAGAAAGAAAAGAAAACATGTGCTTTCTGTTTTGTCAAGATGATTGTTCTCTTTCTAAACATGGCTTCTGTTCCCGTGCCAATCAGCCCCTCCACGTGTCGCCTGCAGACATGCTTCGCCCTGTGTCACAGCCGCAGTGGAGTCCGAAGAGCGATGACGGCACCCAGGCCTCCCCCAGCCCACCCCCCAGGAGCTTGTCTGTCACGGCGGTGACCCCTCCGTGTGCACGAGCGTGTGCCGGGCGTGTCACCGCGGGAATCGCTGTGGGAAGGGCAGGAACATCTGGAGTTTAAGTACCGTGGCCGAGTGCTGTCCACGGGCCTCGGCCGCCAGCCGTGTGTGACGACCCGTGTTCCCCGCCCTTCCTCACCCGCGCGGG
Source organism: Pipistrellus nathusii (assembly GCA_963693515.1). Classification (NCBI taxonomy): domain Eukaryota; kingdom Metazoa; phylum Chordata; class Mammalia; order Chiroptera; family Vespertilionidae; genus Pipistrellus; species Pipistrellus nathusii. The sequence goes on from OY882861.1 coordinate 93,768,766, forward strand.
CTCCCAGGTGCTCGGTTTTGTGTCTGCCTCGTGGCCGTCCCGTGGCCGCCACGGAGGAAGGCACAGAGGCTGCGAGATCGTAGGCATCCGCCTGAGGCCACACAGCAAGGAAGCGGCAGCAAGAAGGCCTGGATTCAGATATTTTGCCTCCAAACCTCAGCTCTTGCCAGTACTTGTGGGTTTGCTGCTAACAGGACGGGTACTCCTGGGGTATGCCCCAGGGACCTCACCGCGGCTGCCGGCAGCCGAGAGGGAACCACCAGAGAGGAAACGGGTTCCGAACAGAATCACTGCCGCCGACTCTCGTAAATCAGGGCATGGCGCAGTCAGGGCAAGGGCCCGGGGCTCCCAGCTGCTCCCCACAACCAGCCGCGGGAGTGAGAGGTGAAGCCGTCTACGCAGCTACACAACAACGAGAGGCAACTGTCCCCCATCTCGGAGAGGACTGCAGGGAGGTCCGCTCTGGGCCCATCGGCAGGAGGCCTGCACGCCTGGGGCCGGAGAGGGTGAAGGGTGGCAGCGAGAGGGCAGGACACGCGGGCAGAGAAGCGGGTGTGCAGTGCCTCCCTTACTGGCCGGCTGGGCGGCCTTAAGTTCCGGGAGCTCTCGAGACTCAGTTTCCCAGGCTCTGAAATGGGAGGGAAAAGAGGACTTCCTGCCCCACAGCGAGGGGTAAAGAGATCCCGAGTGCCAGGCCCAGGTAGGTGCGGATCAGAGGGAGAGTCCTGGTCCTGGCAGCCTGATGTCCCACTCGCGGGGGCCCAGGCAGCTGTGACGGTGTCTGTGCCAGGAGCTCCTCTCCAGACCCAGAGGAAGCCCCCCCGGGCCCCGAAAGCAGGCCGTGCAGGACAGCGGGGTGAGGTGGCCCATGCCCGCCTGGTGGCAGAGCTGGTGAGACAGGAGGAAGCAGGAGTTGCCACGCTCTGTGCCTGCCAAGGAGCTGCCTGTGCCTCTGGCACCCCAGCCACATCAACAGGAAAGGAGGTGAGGGCCTGGCGAGGGCCCGGTAATGAGAGAGTGTGACTGCCCGCAGGGAGGACAGGAGCCCCACCTCCGAGGAGCCGTCCCTCTGCACAGCCTCCCCATCCTCCCAGCCCAGCTCCAGGCCACCTTCTCCAGAAAACCTTCCTGCTTTCCAGCCCCAGGCCCCCCCAGGCGGGAGGGGCCGCCTGAATCTCAATCATCCTGTCCCCCTCCCCTCCCCAGCAGGCGAACATAGCTGGCTTTCTGTGTGTCTGGCAAATTAACGAGTGAAGAGTGAGAGAGAGCGAGGCCTCTGCCAGGGCCCCATGAAAGAGCAGGAACCCCATCCCATCTGTCCTTTTATAATGAGGACCGGCGAGGTCTGAAGTCAGAGAACAGAGGGTTAGGACAGGAGACGGCTGACAGCGCTGTCATCCTGCGGCCCCAGGGACGGTGCAGAGTGAAAGGCGACGGCAGCCCAGGCAGAGAAACGCCATGATCCGGGCGCGGTGAGGATAATGAGCTCCGGAGAATGTGGCCTGCGGCCGAGAGGACGCTCGCTCGGAGCCCTCCTGTCTCTCTGGGCGACCTGCACCGAGGCCCACACGTCTATGGTTTTTAAAGAAAAAAGATCAGACCAGCACGGTGCTAACAGTCGAAGACGGCCTGCTGATCCGCCAAGCTAAGCGCCCAGTCAGCCTGGGCCAGGCTCTGCAGGGCACTGGTCCTGCTGCAGCCTCTTGCCCTGCTCCCATCTCCACCCCCTCAGCTGTGAGCACCGTGAGGGCGGGCCGGTCCGGGAAGTTCGCAGGAGAAGTCAGGAGAGCAGCCCTGTTCTCTGGAGTTTGATTCTGCCTCGGATCTGCCACGCACTGCGGTGTGGCCTGGCCGAGGCCCATGTTGACAGGAGCAGGGAGCGGGATGGGAAAGGGAAGAGGACCAGGTAGGTACAAGGCGGCTCTTGCACTGACAGTGAGTCCCAACATCTCGGCGGCTTCCCAGACAAACACTTACTTCCTGTTCTAGTTGTGCAGGCAGCAGGCTGGCCAGCGCGTGCCCTCAGCTCGTCTCTCTGGGCAGGGCTCCATGTGTGCCCCCTGTGGGACCAGGGGAAGGACCGTCCGCACTGGGCACTGTGTCCTCATGACGAGGGCAGAGCCAGAGGAGGCGAGGCTCACCCTACTCAGATATGGCACCTCCCACCTGCTCACATTCCAGTGCTCAGAGCAAGTCACGTGACCAAATCCTGTCCGTGGGGGCAGGGAAGTGCACACAGCCTCCTGGGACACATGGCCACGTGGGAGGGCATGAATGATTGTGAACAAATAGTACCATGTATCACGTATGTTGTGTCTCTCTCTCCAGCCTGTATTCTTCTCTATTCCAGGAACATATCCATGTGGTTTAAGCAGGCCTGCCCATCCCCACCACGGGCACATGATTTAGACCAGCCAATCAGAGTACTCTATTCACACACACACACACACACACACACACCCCAGGCCATGATGATTGGTTCAGGAATGGACATGTGATAGAAACAAGCCAATGAGAGCCTTCCCTGAGACCTCTCTGCCAGAGCTACCAGGAAAGACACTCTCCTTTCTCCATTTGCAGAGCAGGCCTGGTATGAGGGCAGGGCTTGCAAGCGGCACGCTGACCTCCACAGGAAGCAGCACAGTCTGTACAGTAGCAATGATATAAGTGTCTGCACTGCCCACGTGAAATGTGACTGGAGCAAAGGAGGAACCCAAGTCTGATTTTCATCTTAGATTTCATTTAAATTTTATTTTCATTCATTTATATTTCAATCTATAGCCCAATGTGGCTAGTGACTAACATGGATGTAACCAATACAGAGGGAGTCTATGTCAGATATGAAAGAGCTTTTGGGGACATTTGGGGGGCTTTGTGTTTCGTTGAACCTGGAGCCACCTCGATGTTGTCATTTATAAGCGTGAACAGCTTCCTCCGCTTTGCTTAAGCGAGTAGGATTTCCACCACTAGAAGTGGGAGGAGTCTCAACTGATGCCATCAGCAGCAGTGATCGCCTCTCTTTATTTTGTCCTATTCTGTGCCAGGCATTCGGCTGATGTACCTGTGTCACCTCACGGATCTTCCCAAATTAGCCGGGAGGAGGCCAAGGGTGAGGGCCTGGTGAGTTGTTACGGGTGGACCGCCTGCAGCCGAGCCAGGCAGGTAGCCAATGCTCGCCAGTGTGGGCTATATTTTATCATTTTATTCCTAACCCCGAAGGTAAGTAATCGGAGGCTCACAGAGCGTAAGTCACCTGCAAAGTGACAAAGGTCACAAAGCTGGGGCTAGAACGTGCTGGTATGATTCCAAGGTGTAAACCCTCTCCCCGCACCTTATTCTGCCTGCGGCTTTTCAAGGCAGCCCACGGTCCTGATGAGAGCAATGTTCATAAGGGTTTGCACTCATTGCATGCCCAAGAATTTAAATTCTGGGAAGTTTGGGCTTCAGAGCCCGCGATTTTAACGCCCAGAGACAGAACATGATCCTCTCTTTATGTCCTTCTATTCCTACCGGGGAGGACGGCTCGGAGGGGCGCTGGTGTCTTTATCGCCATGCCAGCGCTCGCACAGCGAGAGCCCGCCTCAGGCTTGGCGCAAGCCACGCTTTCCAGAGCGGGTTTATTTAATAGGCGGGAAGCCTGACTTCTCTGCCATACGCTCCAGGCAGATGCAGGAATCCCCTCTCTCTGGAGGCGCTGTGGCTCCCAGCAGCCAGAAAGGCGGTGGTTACAGAAGAAAGGCCTCAGCTTCAGGGAGCTCTCGGAGCCTGTGGGGGGACCAGCAGCCAGCCAAGTCTCATGCCTGCCCGGGTAAGGGTCAGAGGGCGGTGGATGGCAGGGCCCTGGGGCACAGCAGCCTTCTGTGATGCCACCAGGTGTCCCACTGCCTGAATCAGCTGACGGGCAGGTTCTCAACGGGCAGAGAGCAGTGCTGCACAAAGCACCTTGCCGCACAGTGTGTGACCAGGAGCCGAAGGCCTGTGTCTGAGCTCCTCCTCCCCCATGCCCACGGGAAGGGACCTTGGGCAGCTCCCTGTCCTCTCTGGGCCTCAGTTTCCTCATCTGAGAAATAGAGGTAATACCTAACCCCAAGGAACTGTCCTAGGAAACAGATGAGCCCTGGCCAGGGCGGCTGTTGGTGGATGTTGTACCATGCACCAGAAGATTGTTGGTTTGATGCCCAGGTTTCAGGATCGATCCCCAAGGATGTCTCTCGCTCGCTCTCTCTCCCTCTCCCTTCCTCTCTCTCTAAAAATAAATTTTAAAATCTTAAAAAATAATAATAATAATAAATAAGACCATGCCCAAGAAAGTACTGTGTGGAGAACTGAACCGATGTGAATGGTAGGCGTTGATATTATTTGAGTACCACAGTCCCGGTGCACAAAATTCATGCACCTTAGCCCGGCCTGAGCCATCTCGCTGTCCAGAAGCCCTCGGGGGATGTCCGAATGACAGCTTAGGCCCACTCCCCATGTGTGTAAGCTGGCAGTGGGACATCCTTCACGCTGCTGTGGAGACTGGAGGGGCTCCTGCCACTGCCACTGCCACTGTGCTCAGTGCAGCCTCTGTGGGAGCTCACGCTCCCCGTGGCTGAGCAGCACTCCCCCTGTGGGAGCACAGGGAACACCAGGGGGCAGCTCCTGCACTTCCCCCTGGTGGTCAGTGTGCATAATAGCAATGACCAGCCATTCTGCCACTTGGTTTATTTGCATATTGGTCTTTTATTATATAGGATAACTGCATTACACATAAGTGGGAGTCACCAGCATAAACGTTGACACTAAGTGAGATGAGATCACCTGGCCCTTCCTGAGTTAGCTGTGTTGTGGTATTTCTCTCACTGTGTCTTGCTCTTCTAGGGGGTGAGCTTCTATCCTCCTGGGGTGACATCAACAAATGTATGTTGGACCGATGGATTACTGGGTGATGGAGAAATGAATACCCGATAGGTGCATGGAGGGATGGATGGGTGGATGGATGATGAAGAGATGGATTGTGGATGGGTGAAGAGAGGGGTGGTGGTGGACAGATGGATGATGGATGAAGGATTGATGGGTGATGGCTATAGAGTGGGTGGAAGAAACATAGATGGGTAAATGGCTGGATGATGGATGAGGAGGTGATGGATTGATGGGTGATGGTCATATAATGAATAAATAAGTGGCTAGAGGATGGATGGATGATGAATCCAAATGCTATTCCTGGCCAGGTCAGAATCTTACTCTGCTACCAGATCCCAACTACCCACAAACTCTCTAACTACAAGGATGCGGGGTGTGTGTGTGTGTGTATGTGTTTGGTTGTGTTGACATGAGGAAAAATTTAGCAGAGAATGTGAGTTGTAAGGAAAGAGTTTAAATAAAAATTGACTTTCAAAACAACTTCCAGAGTCTCCCCTCAGCGTGTCTGCATCCTCCCCGACCCCCCCCCCCCGACCCCCACCAACTGTACTGGGTGTGGGTCCCGGTGAGGCTGGTCAAGAGGAGGCCCCTGGAAGGCAGCCCATGGCCTGGGCACAGCCAGCCCCAGCGGCACTGGGCCAGCTCAGGTGACTCTCACAGTGGCTGGGAGCGAGCGTGTCCCGCTAACTCCGTCACCATGAGGCTGTTCTCCGGGCAGCTTACTTGTGACGGGCTGGTCCCGGAGTGTCCCGGCCTCGCCCTCAGTCTCTCAGGGCTCCGGGGTGTGGACCGGGCAGTGATCCCTCCATCACTAGGTGGTAGCCTCGTGGAGTCCGATGTGCAGCCCCTCTTTAACCTCACTCATGGGAACAGGGGCGGGGTGAGTCACCATGGCTACAAAGGGTGGAGGAAGCTTTATCGGGGATTGGGTAGTATTGGCTTCCGGTGAAGGCCAGGAGGACATGGCAGGGCACGGGCTGCTCCGAGTGGCCGCCAAGCACACAATCCACCTCGGGGCTCGCCCACCCTGGTGCGTACTGCCTCCCCGGTAAACAGGCAAGGAGGTCACACTTCCCAAGCGGAGGAGCCGGAGAGCAGGGGGGGGGGGCAGGTGGGGCACTGAGGGGTGGCTCTCACCACCCTGAAGGGAGAGGAGGAAGGACCTCCCAGGAGGACTAGGTGGGGCGTCTCGGAAAAAACCCACTCGTGAAAGACACACAGAGGCAGGATGGCATCTGACTCTCTCCTCCCTCCCTCTGTGAGGCTCTGTGGAGACTGACCCCACCCCCAGCTCCGGGTGAGCAGATGGCCTGTCGGAGCCACAGGCATCACAATGGCAGCTTAGGGATGGCAAGTCACCCAAGCCAGGCTACCGAGCCCTCCCTGGGAGGCCCACGGGTGCTAAACGGGGGGCACCTAAGCACGGGCCACCCAGGAAGCACAGCTCTGAGAGCTGGAGGGGAAAATACAACCAGAAACAGAACGCAGGGCAAAGGGAGTCGAGGGAAAGAGGCACCGAATCCTGTAACCCCACAGGAGCACCTGGATCTAGCTCGGCCTGAAGCCCCGCTACCTCTACGCTCCAATAGAACTTGGTCTTTTTGCATAAGCCAGTTTGAGTTGGATTTTATTCTTTGCAACAAAGCAAGTTGCTTTATTCATTTTTGTATCCCAATGCCCATACCAGGATCTCAGGGCACGAACAAGAAATGAGATGAGATGTGATTGGATGGGTGGGATGTGGTGGAGTGGAATGAATGGGATGGGATGGGATAGGATGGATGAAATGGGTGGGGTGGGATGGATGGGATGGAATGGATAGGATGGAATGAACGGGATTGATGGGATGGGATGGGATTGGGGGGAAAGAATGGATGGGATGGGGATGGATGGCTGGGATGGAATGAAATGAATGGGATTGATGGGATAGGATGAGGTGGGGTGGATGGGATGGGATAGGTGGGATGGGATAAAATGAATGGGATTGATGGGATGAGATGAGATGGAATGGGATGAAATTAATGGGATTGATGGAATGAATGGGATGGGATGGGATGGAATGGGATGGGATGATGGAATAAATGGGATGGGATGGGGATGAATGGGTGGGATGGGATGAAATGAATGGGATGGGATGGGATGGGATGGGATGGGATGGGTGGAATGGGATAAAATGAATGGGATTTATGGGATGGGATGAAATGAAATGAATGGGATTGATGGAATGAATGGGATGGGATGGGTGGGGTGGGATGGGATGAAATGAATAAGATTGATGGAATGAATCGAATGGGATAGGATGGGATGGGATAGGATGGGATGGGATGAATGGGGTGGAATCAGCCTGGGCCTGTATGGTACCTGTGCCCATGCCAGGCTCGGACTATGAACATCACTTGAGCTCATCCATCACCTTTCCCAAAGCAGGTCCAGGAGCGAGAGGCCTCTCTGGTTATAAAGGGACATGTCCACGTGCCCATCTCTGAGAGGCTGGACCTTAGCTCCTGCGACGCTAAGACCCCAGATTCCTAGCAGCAGCTGAGGGCCTGAACGAAGGCTCAGCTCCGGACGCGGCCGCTGCTCCACAAATAGCCGTGATTAGCCTGTGCTGCCTGTGTAAATGTCAACACCTCCACGTCTGGTGGAAGCAAGCTCGTGCCGGTCCCCGAGGGCCGCTCTGGAGGGCGGGCACGCCCACCCCTGCCTGGCGCCGGGCACGAGCCCCGGGCTCGGGGCTTTGGCAGGAATCACAGCCCCACGGGGAAGGAAATGCTCTGAAATTAGAGGAAATTGGGACTTATACCAAACAGCAGCTCCCAGCCATCACGGAGGCGGCGGAGCCGGGTCCCAGAGCTCAGGGGACAGGAGGGAAGAGGCCGCTGGGTCTGCGGATGCTCCTCTCCAGGGGCACCGGACGCAGGAGGAGACGCCGAGATGCTGACCGCGACCGAGAGCCAGGAAGGCTGTGCCTCCCTCTGGCCTGCGGGCCTTCGCCTTCGGTTCCCACCGGATCAGGTGAGGCAGCTAAAGCAAGGAGTTCCTAGAACCCAATACCAGCAGCCACGCAGCGCCGAATTCACTGCAGGCGTGTTGGCCCGGAAAGTTAGAAAACTACTAAATAAATCGCAGAAATCGATGACAGGGCAGAGGTGGCATCATTAGGGGAAACTGGGTCCCCACCCTGCCCCTGCGCTGTGTGCTCCCCCGTGCCAGCGGGCGGCTCTGACTCTGTGTCTCCGGCCCGGGCCACACCCCAGATCCCTGGGCACAGGGGTGTGTGTCCCTCTCCTCCACTCCCCACACCCCGTCCCTCTTCCACTCACCCCACCACCTCACTCTGTCTACATGACATTGCCCCGGGGCTGTCCCACAGGCACAGCAAACTGACCCCAGGCAGGTCTGAGCTCAAGGTCCCTCCCTTCCCTTTAAAACAGAGACCCACCGAAGCCGGTTTGGCTCAGTGGATAGAGCATCGGTCTGGGGACTGAAAGATCCCAGGTTCGATTCCGGTCAAGGGCATGTACATTGGTTGTGGGCACATCCCCGGTAGGGGGTGTGCAAGAGGCAGCTGGTCGATGTTTCTCTCTCATCAACGTTTCTAGCTCTCTATCCCTCTCCCTTCCTCTCTGTAAAAAATCAATAAAATATTTTTTTTGAAAATTAATTAATTAATTAATTAATTGATTAAAACAGAAACCCATTCCCACATCAACTTCCAAGCTGTCCTCAGTGACTCTTCCCTGACCCCCTGTCCCACCTGCAGCAGATCCTGTCGGCTCTACCGTCAAACTGTACCCTGAGTTCATTCTGTTCTCTCCACTTCCCCCCACGGCCAAGCCGCCAGCATGTCTCACCTGCACCGTCACCTGTTAACCCTCCTATTCCTTCCTCTAACCAATGTTCTCTTCTCATCTCTCCAGATGCTGTGTTGCTAAGTGCAAATCATACCCTATCACCTCCCTGCTGAAAAGCAGTCAACAGCATCTCAGGGCGTTTAAGAATCAAGTCCAAGTCTATACCACAGCCAGAAAGGTTCCGCATGACTAGGTCCCTCCAGAGCAATTTGACACCCTACCCTTCTCTCTCTCTCTGTCCCACTGGGCTCCTTAGAGTTCTTCAAACCTGCCAATCACTTCCTACCCCAGGGCCTTTGCACATGCTGCCTCTTCTTCCTGCTCCACTCTTCCTTCCACTCTTACCATCCTTAGGTTTCCACTCAACTGTCATCTCCTCAGTGAGGACTTATCCACATCCCCCCCCCCATCAAAAGGAGATCTGCTCCCACCTACACCCACTGGCAAAACAACGGCAGGGTGTGACCCTGTGTATAAAAATCATGGCCTGCCAGAGTGGCTCAGTGTAAAAAATCAATAAAATATATTTTTTAAATTAATTAATTAATTAAAACGCTGCACCAGGAGGTCATGGTTCAATTCCCAGTCAGGGAACGTGCCCAAGCTTCCAGCTCAATCCCAGCAGGGGGCATGCAGGCGACAGCCAATTGGTGGTGTTTCTCTCTCTCCTTCCTTTTTCCTCTCTCTCTAAAAATCAATAAAAAACGTTTTTTAATGGATGCACATGATATTTGGAAACGGCTGCCAGTGGCTGCCCCTGGGAGAGGGCGTGGGTGGCTGGGAGCAGGGAGACTCTTTACTGCACGCTGCTTTGCGCCTTTGAGTTTTAAATTGTGTGTATATAGCATTATCCCAAAATGTTTAGATTAAGTCAAATAAAATAGCGAAGGGAGGGAGGAGAAAGAGGGGGAGAGGAAAAGAGGGAGAGCAAGGGAGAGAGAAGGGAAGGAGGGAGGGAGAGGAAATGAGAGGCAGGGGAGAGAGCGGAGAGGGGAGGAAGACAGAGAAATACCCCTGGGAAATGGTGCTGAGGAAATAATTCCACCAGCAAAAACGTTCTATTTGCAAACTAATCGTGGTGGCATTAAGCTGTAAGGAACGGAAGACCGTGGCTGGGACAGAAAGCTCCATGACCAGGACGAAGCAGCGTGAGAGATGCTTATGACAGTAATTAATGGGAAAGCAGAGGCCACACTTAAGTACATGAGGAGAGAGAATCGCGCAGCGGGCAGAGGGCACCTGCTGGAGAGAGAAGGTGCGCGGCCTGCCTCACTTTCTCACGGGGGTCCCCACGTGGAAAACGTGGCTGAGCCCTTGGGTTCGGCGTGGGCCCGTCTTCGGGTTCAGAGACTGCGGTGCAGAGGGGCCCGCGGGCCTGGGCGGCCGCACGGGCGACCGGGAGCCCCAGGCCCAGGCCCGGGTGCTCAGCCTCCGAGCTGCTGCCGCCCGGGCTGGGTCAGTCCTCGCCGGGGCCGCTCTGTGCACTGAGGTGTTCAGCAGCCTCTCCAGCCCCGATCCCCTGAGGCCTGACCACACCGGAACACAACAGGCAACAATGTCCCCACAATGCCCAGTGTCCGAGGGGACGGACCGAGCCCGGTGAGGGCCCGCTGCCCAGCCAGGTCCTCACTGCCCCAGTGGCCACTCTCCCCGCACGTACCTCCTCTCCCCTCCTGTGCACACACTAATTGCGGCTGTATTTTTTTTAAAGAATCCGTGTGTTAAGTGGTTTTTGTGGGGCCGTTTAAATTACAATAAAATAGGTGCGGCTCCCTCTCCAGGGACCCGATGGCTGGCTTCCCAGGGCACGTCTGTGAGTGTTTATGGCCTCCCTGCCCCTCCCACATGGGCCCGGCTTCTGGCCCCCGTGTGCGCCCTCACGAGGAGCCGTAATGGGGCCGCATCCGGGGCGTGAGTTGTTAGGGAGCACTTGGCCTCGCCATGATAACAGCCCGGCTCCCCCCGGGGTCTTCTCGCTGACCGAACGCTCAGATAATAAATCGCTCTGCCTCCGTAGCTGGGCTTTTCCTGGGACTGCAAATGCCAGCTCCGGGATCAGAGGCTTCCTCGCTGCGCCCCTCCCCCTCCTCCCAGGGGAAGTGGCCACGCTGGGCTGGGGGCAGCTCTCCACCGGCCACCTCCCGGCCCCTGCCACACTCCCCGGGGAAACCCCACTGCCCGGCGTGGGGTTCGTTAGAGATGGGCTAACAGCCTCTGGGTGGGCTCCCGGGCCTGGAATTAGCCCGAGGGTGAGGCTGGAGTGGGCGGGTTAGGAAAGAAGCTTGGAAAGAAGTCATTCTTCCTCCACGTCCTCCCACCTCCGCCTCCCGTCACCCGTGGGCTGCCACGGCCTGGGCGACAGCATCTCTCCAGCGGGCAGCGTGTGCCGGGTGCTCTAGCCATTCGTGCCTCCAGGGCGGCTCGCCCAGCCCCGCACCCCCGCCGCCAGCCCCCCCTCACCTGCCTCACCCTGCTCCGGAGACACTGCCAGCCCCACGCGGTGCCCGCCCACGTGGCCCTGGCATTCGCCATGCCCAAGCGCTGTCTCCGGCCCAGCACCTGCTCAGCCAGCACCAGGGCGGGCGGCAGCTCACGCGCCCTCAGTGGACGGCTGGTGGCAGGCCTTGGCCCTCTTTCCTCCCGTCGGGGGCGTCTCCCGAGTCCTCAGCGGGGACCTGCGTGCCCACAGGCGACCCGCTCAGTGCCACGGCCTCGGCCACTCTCCTCCCCGTCTCAGGGCCCCTCCCAGAGAGACTGCCAGTCAGGTCTCAGGTCCTCACGGCGGAGTCGGCTTCCGGGGCCTACCAGGAGGCCGAGCAGCAGGCGGGCCTGCACCCAGCTTCCTTCCATTCGGTCCCTGCTCCTGGGGGACCCTGGGCTCCGAGGACAAGCCGGGACCCTCTCCTCCTCAGTTCTGAGAGCTGCAGCCACTGACAGACGAACGGGACGCAGCCTCCGTCTCCCGCCCAGGCCGCCTCCCGGGCTCCTCTGCAGGAGGCCACGGCCGCCCTCAGCGTCCCTCTCACCCAGGCCCCGGCCCCGAACCCGGGCTCCCGGGCCTCTGCTGTGGCGAGAAGAGAGGGGACCCTCCCCCCCACCAGCTTCCTGTAATATTTCCACTGAGGTTACCCTATTCCATTCTGGTTTCTGGAAGCCATTGCCCGTTGTTGACACAAAATAACAGCAGCCACAATAGCAGCAGAGGAGGCGGTAACCATAATAACATAGAAACTCACATGTTTCTTTTATTCCGTCCCTGGCCCTGTCCTCAGGCCAGACCCACAGGCTTGCTGAGCCTCTCGCATGTTCCTGGACTCTCCCATGAGGTGCTGTTTGTTTGCTTGACGGGATGCAGCCGCCTCTGGCCTCCCCTGCCCCTTCCCCCCCCATCCCACCCCATTTCTCTGTATCCCAAGCCCTCCCCCAACACCCCCCTGACTGCCTGGCCAGGGTGCCCCCTTCCCTCTGGCAGGTCATGAGAAAATGTGTCCAAACCACCACCAGACCAGACCGTGGCCCCTGGATCGCCCACACTCCCCCCCGGCCACCACCCCCCACCCGCCGGCATCTCGTAGCGAGCGCTCCCGAAACCGGGTGTGGGGCAGCGGCTGGGTGAAGGTCCCCACGCGGCCCCGGAGAGCCTGGCAGCCGCAATCACCCGGCCTCATCACCGCTCCGCAGCGACGCTATTATTATCCCACTGCACAGACGCGGAGCTGGGGCAGGACAAGTGGAATAACTTGTGATTGCACATCCAGTCCGCCCGGCGCGAGCACACGCCCAGGCAGGCTGCCCAGCCTGGCACCGGCACGCTCCGAGCGCGGCTGCGGGCGCCGCGGTCCTGTGCCCGGGCGGCCCGGTCCCGGGGGCTCTGATTAAACACGGAAATAAAGCACCACCGGGCGTCCACGGTGGTGGCATCATGGACCAGAGGTTAGGGTTTGCTGATTTTAAAAAGAAAAACAAGAATTTTGCCAAAAGTGGATAGAGCATTGGCCTGCACACTGAAAGGTCCCAGGTTCGATTCCGATCAAGGGCATGCACCTTGGTTGTGGGCATATCCCCAGTAGGGGGTGTGCAGGAGGCAGCTGATTGATGTTTCTCTCTCATCGATGTTTCTAGCTTTTTTTTTTTTTTAAGTTCTGTTTTTAAATATATTTTATTGATTTTTTTACAGAGAGGAAGAGAGAGGGATAGAGAGTTAGAAACATTGATGAGAGAGAAACATCAGCTGCCTCCTGCACACCCCCTACTGAGGATGTGCCCGCAACCAAGGTACATGACCTTGACCGGAATCGAACCCGGGACCATTCAGACTGCAGGCTGATGCTCTATCCACTGAGCCAAACCGGTTTCGGCCGATGTTTCTAGCTTTCTATCCCTCTCTTTTCCTCTCTGTAAAAAATCAATAAAATATATTTTTTAAAAATAAGATAAGGATTTCGATGGCTGTAAGCCGGGGTTACGGGCCACTCTAACAGGATGGCCGTGAGGCCACATCCCGGGGATCCGGGAAGTCCGGCCCGGGGACAGCGTCTGAGCCCCTCGCCCTGCAGGGAGAAAGTCCGTTATCTCTTCCTGCAGGTGGGAGCCCGAGCTTGTCCAGGTCGCACTCAGGAAGGACAGACCCGGCTGGCACCACAGCCGGCACCCGGGCTCCCGGGGCTGCCCCCCTCCCCTCCCCCCAGGTCTCCTCTGCCCAAGCAGAGCCAGGCGGGGGAGAGGGACACGCGTGTGTGGAGTACACACGCGTGGAGGAGTGTGCCGTCGGCTCTCTCTGTCTCCATGGTTACACTGAACCTGAACAAAACATCACACACGGAGCCCGGCAGCCTGAGCGTCCCCGCCCGGTCCTCCTGGCAGAGCCCTCCAGCCGCCCGCCCCGGAGCCCTCCGCGCCTGGCTCCCGCCCGCGCTGTCCCTAGACCGCCACCGGCTTCCTGGCTGTTCCCAGGCCCTGCGCAGCCCCGGGAGTCGGTCCGCGTGCCTTCTGGGCTCCGCAGCCCGGCCGGGGCCGACGGCAGGCTGCCGCCAGGCTTCCCTGTGAGTCCGCGCGGGGCCACACCGAGCCCAGAGGGGGTGGCAGACCTGCCTGACGGCCTGTCCCAGGCATCGGCCACGCCACCGGCCGCCGCTAGGGAGGACTCGGCAGGAGTGATTCGGAGGAGAGCAATGGGGTCATTAGGATGTGGACACGGCTGAGGGAGCAGGCAGCCCGCACCTGGGTGTGTGTTCCCTCCTCCCTCCCCGGGTGACCATCCGTGTCCTCCCCCCGTGTCCATCCGTGTCCTCCCTCCCCACGTGACCATCCGTGTCCTCCCTCCCCGCCTGACCCTCTGTGTCCTCCCTCCCCATGTGACCCTCCGTGTCCTCCCTCCCTGTGTGACCATCCGTGTCCTCCCTCCCTACATGCCCATCCGTGTCCTTTCTCACTACGTGATCATCCGTGTCCCTGTGACGATTCCATGTTGGCTCCCAACCAGGAGCGGGCACAGGGGGTGCTGAAGGCATTTGGATGTCACTTTGTCACCATGGCGATGGGGGTGTCATTGGCATCTGGTTGGTAGAGGCCATGGAGGCTCCTAAACCCCCCACAATGCACTGGGCAGCGCCCACAACTAAGACTGACCCAGGCATACGTCAGCACTGCCAAGGCTGAGTGCCCTCAGCAGGACACACACACACACACTCATGCACACTCACTTTCACAAACACATACACACACACACTTTCACAAACACACTCACACACACACACTTTCCCAGACACATACACACACTTACATACATACACTTTCACATACACATTCACTTTCACACACACACTTTCACACAGTTTCTCACACACTTTCTTACACACTTTCACACACACATACACTTTCACACACTTTCACATAAACACACACATATACACAGACACTTTCACACACACTCACACACATACTCACACTTTCACACATGCACTTTCACACACACACACACACACACACACACACACACACACAGTGCACTCTGTCCTTGGTCCTCAGCGGACCAGCAGTCCACACCAGCATCGATACCTTCCCTTGTCCCTAACAGACGCCTGGTTTCCTCCTGCGCCTGCTCCTCCCTGTCCTTCCCCAGCTCAGCGATGGCACCAGGCCACACCCCTAGGGGTCCTCTCAAACTCCCCTCTCCCTCACTGGCCTCAGCACCAAGTCCCTGGGTCTTTCCTGCGAAACAGTTCCCAAGCCCCGCACCCCCCTCTCCCCCCTCCTCCCCCGCCCAACCCACCCCCTCGGCCTCCACCACAGCTCAGTCTGCGCTTTCCGGGGCTCCTGACCCGACCCAGCCACCCGCTGCTCCCAGCACCCTGCTCCCACCGCAGGCCTTTGACCTGCCTGGGACTCTCCCTGCTCCTCCCTGGGGGCTCCCTTTTGTCAACATCACCTCCCCGGAGAGGCCCGCCCCTTCCCGCCCAGCCACCCTGCATCCATCGCTGTGTTTCCCTTTCCTTCTCGCATCCTCACTCTCTGCGCCATCTTGCTCACTTGTTGCCATGCTACCCCCCAAAAGAACCGGAAGTCCCTGAGATCAGAGACCTCGCCGTCCGCCACTGTGTCCCGTTACCAGAAGAAAGGCCGTGGCACACGGTACCCGCTCACAAACCACCAAGCCCAAGGGCAGACGCCTCGCCGGCGGCCTGGGAAGAGCCCCTTCCGGGTGGAGCCAGGAGAGGGACACGGTCTCACGGCCCCGGAGCTTCTCTGCTGGGCCCCCCCCCCCCCCCCCGGGCGTGAGGCAGGTGGGAGGCCTGCGGCGGCTCCCATCGGCGATCGGCGGCTCCCCATCGGCGATCGGCGGCTCAGTGTTTCCGGGATCCAGTTAAGATCCACCTGAACCAGTGCCCACCCCAGCCCCACCCTCTGCGGTCCAAGCACCAATATGGCCCCGAAATATGCACAAGCCCGCCCCGTATGCTGGGCCTTAACATATCCACATGTCCGCCCCATGCGCTGAGCCCCATGGGGAAGCCCTGCCTGCAGGGGGCAGCCTCGCCGTCAGACTTGGTGTCCCCGTCTCACGGGAGGCACAGGGAGGCCCCAGGCTGATCGCTCTGTCAGGCTCGCACAGGGCCCTGGAAGGACGCCTCCCAGGACTGAACCCAACGCCGTCTTTTCCCTCCGGCGCCCGCCAGGAGGCCGCCGACACCGTGTCCGCACGCCCAGCGCGAATAAAGGTCAGTGATGAGCGAGCGAGCGAGGACCAGGTGGCCACACCCCCCTCCGGTCCCTTAAGCTGAAGCCACCCCCTCCCTCCTCTCCGAGGGCCGACAGGCCAGGGTGTGTGACTGGCCCCGTGTCCGGCTTCCCACGAGCAGGTCACGGACACACACAGCTCTGGATGTCACCAGGGGGCTGGACGCCAGGCCTGTTGCCAACGATCTCTGCCAGACCAAGGCGGCGTTTCCGCTCGTCCACTATCTTTGCAGACCGGAAGTCAGAAAGGGTGCTGCCACCCAGGCTGGCGACACCCACCGGGTCTGGGGAGGGAGCCCCACCCTCCGGAGCACGTGAGCCACTTCCTGTGAGGACCAGGGCCCTGCACCCTCCCCCTGTCCCTCCCCGGCGCCAGCCACTCATCACCTGTGCCTCCTGGTGAGGGCACAGGGCTGAGGGCACGGGCTGAGGGCCCAGGGCTGAGGGCACAGGGCTGAGGGCACAGGGCAGAGGGCACAGGGCTGAGGGCCCAGGGCTGAGGGCACGGGGCTGAGGGCACAGGGCTGAGGGCACGGTCTGAGGGCACAGGGCTGAGGGCACAGGGCTGAGGGCACAGGGCTGAGGGCACAGGGCTGAGGGCCCAGGGCTGAGGGCACAGGGCTGAGGGCACAGGGCAGAGGGCACAGGGCTGAGGGCCCAGGGCTGAGGGCACGGGGCTGAGGGCACAGGGCTGAGGGCACGGTCTGAGGGCACAGGGCTGAGGGCACAGGGCTGAGGGCACAGGGCTGAGGGCACGGGGCTGAGGGCACGGGGCTGAGGGCACGGGGCTGAGGAAACGGTCTAAGGGCACAGGGCTGAGGGCACGGTCTGAGGGCACGGGGCTGAGGGCACGGGGCTGAGGGCATGGTCTGAGGGCACAGAGCTGAGGGCACAGGGCTGAGGGCACGGGGCTGAGGGCACAGGGCAGAGGGCACAGGGCTGAGGGCACTGTCTGAGGGCACAGGTCTGAGGGCACGGTCTGAGGGCACAGGGCACAGGACAGAGGGCACAGGGCTGAGGGCACAGGGCTGAGGGCACAGGCTGAGGGCACAGGGCTGAGGGCACAGGGCTGAGGGCACAGGGCTGAGGGCACGGGGCTGAGGGCACGGGGCTGAGGAAACGGCCTGAGGGCACAGGGCTGAGGGCACGGTCTGAGGGCACAGGGCTGAGGGCACAGGGCTGAGGGCATAGGGCACAGGACAGAGGGCACAGGGCTGAGGGCACAGGCTGAGGGCACAGGGCTGAGGGCACAGGGCTGAGGGCACAGGGCTGAGGGCACGGGGCTGAGGAAACGGTCTGAGGGCACAGGGCTGAGGGCACGGTCTGAGGGCACAGGGCTGAGGGCACAGGGTTGAGGGCATGGGGCTGAGGGCACAGGGCAGAGGGCACAGGGCTGAGGACACAGGGCTGAGGGCATGGCCTGAGGGCACAGGGCTGAGGGCACGGTCTGAGGGCACGGGGCTGAGGGCACGGGGCTGAGGGCACGGGGCTGAGGGCACGGTCTGAGGGCACAGAGCTGAGGGCACGGGGCTGAGGGCACGGGGCTGAGGGCACGGGGCAGAGGGCACAGGGCTGAGGGCACTGTCTGAGGGCACAGGGCTGAGGGCACGGTCTGAGGGCACAGGGCACAGGACAGAGGGCACAGGGCTGAGGGCACAGGGCTGAGGGCACGGGCTGAGGGCACGGGGCTGAGGGCACGGTCTGAGGGCACGGGGCCGAGGGCACGGGGCTGAGGGCACGGTCTGAGGGCACAGGGCTGAGGGCACGGGGCTGAGGGCACGGGGCTGAGGGCACAGGGCTGAGGGCACGGGGCTGAGGGCACGGGGCTGAGGGCACGGGGCTGAGGGCACGGTCTGAGGGCACAGGGCTGAGGGCACAGGGCTGAGGGCACAGGGCAGAGGGCACGGTCTGAGGGCACAGGGCAGAGGGTACAGGGCTGAGGGCATGGTCTGAGGGCACAGGGCTGAGGGCACAGGGCTGAGGGCACAGAGCTGAGGGCATGCGGCTGAGGGCACAGGTCTGAGGGCACGGGGCTGAGGGCACAGGGCTGAGGGCACGGTCTGAGGGCACGGGGCTGAGGGCACAGGGCTGAGGGCACAGGGCTGAGGGCACAGGGCAGAGGGCACAGGGCTGAGGGCTGGCTGAGGCCTCGGTGGAGGCACACCAGTGCTCTGCGTCTGGAGCTGAAGGAACCAGGCCAAAGACAGGAGGAAAGGCAGGAGTGTGCACCTTGGGAACTGTCGTTCGGGAAGGAACCGCGGGGCGCTTCAAATGGCAGAGAGGCCGTTCCTCTGTCCGTGCTCCAACCAGGGGCGCGAGGCGCGGCCCTGCCTGCGTTGTCAGCGGCCACGAAGGGCGGACAAACCCTGAAGAGTCAGCACGGACCTCGTGGCACAGCTGCCAGGCTTCGTGCCACGTGAGAGTGTGAGGAGGGGGGAGTCTGGCGGCAGCGGTGGGAGGAGGAGGACGGGAGGACCGCCCGCCCCAGGCGTGAGGAAATCCGGGCGGCAGGCGTGTCCAGACCCGGGAGGGAAACGATGGGGCACCGGGGCCCACCTGCAGCCCGCACCCCACCCCGGGAGGCTCTCCTCACGCCTGGGAAGCTCCGGTGTGTCCGGAAGAAAATGCAACCTCCACAACCGAGACGGGGCGGCTGGGGGCAAGTGCAGCCCTGGATGAGGGAGCCGCAGGAAGGGGCCGAGGACCGAGGGAGGAGAGGGAGGCGGGGAGGAGGGGTTAATGGGGGTGGGGGAGCCTATGAAATGCTTTCCACAATGAAAACTTTAAAAAAAAATTTAAAAAAATAATAATAAGAAAAAAACTTTGAGATCAAAACAAGCCAAAGAAGACTGGGACCCAGGGAGCAGACCCCCCCAGGGGCTGAGCTCTCGGAGCGGGGCCAGGACGCTACGCGGAGAAGCGTCCGTCCACCGAGCGGAGGAGGCGTTTGGCGTGTCGGGGACGTGCTGAGGGGTCTGTCCGCTGGGGGAGGGGACCCCGCGGCAGCCCGCCGAGGGGAACGAAGGCCACAGCCGGGGGGCGCGGAAGGCTGGGCCCACTCCCGGCCGGGGCGCCTGCCTGCCTGCTGGCCTCACGTCACTCAGGGCCTGCGCTCAGCAGCCCCTCACCCAGCACCGGCCGGCCCAGGAGGAGCGCCAGGCAGAGCAAAAGGCTGCACACCTTCCGACGGCGGAGCAAGCAGCCAGCCAGCCCAGGAGGCGCCTTCCCCAGCCCCTCTGGGAGCCGGGCCTGCTCTTCAATACATGCCCACCTTTGCTACACACACACACACACACACACACACACACTCACCACACACACACACGTGCGCGCACACACACACACACGCACACACACGCACACGCGCACACACACACGCACGCACACGCACACTCACACACACATGCACGCACACACACATGCACGTGCACGCGCACACACACACGCACACACACACGCACACACACAGACACACGCACACACACGCGCACACGCGCACACACACACACATGCACACACGCACGCGCAAACACACACGTGCGCACGCACACACGCACACGCACAAACGCGCACATGCGTGCGCGCACACGTACGCACACACGTGCGCGCGCACACACACGCACACACACAGAGACACACGCACACACACACATGCACACACGCGCACACGCGCACACACACACATGCACACACACGCGCAAACACACACGTGCGCACGCACACACGCACACACACAAACGCGCACACGCGTGCGCGCACACATACGCACACACATGCACACGCACACACACGCGCACACACACACGCGCGCACACACACATGCACGCACACATGCACGTGCACGCACACACACATGCACGCGCGCACACACACGCACACGCGCGCGCACACACGCACACGCACACGCACGCACACACACGCACACGTGCACGCACACGCACTCACACACACATGCACGCACACGCACACACACGTGCGCACGCACACACACAAGCACACACACATGCACGCACACGCACACTCACACACACATGCACGCGCACACACATGCACGCACACGCGCACACGCGCGCGCGCACACATGCACACGCATGCACGTGCGCGCACACACACATGCACACACGCACGCGGGAACACACGTGCGCACGCACACACATGTGCGCGCGCACGCTCACACACATGCGCACACGCACACATGCACGCACGCACGCACGAACACACACGCGCGTGCACACACACACACGCACACACACACATGCACACACACGCACACGCACACAAGAGCAGCAGGGGTGCTGGCACCGTCGGACCCAGAGCTGGAAGGATTGTGCCTAACATGCTGATGGCTCTGATGGATGGAGCAAATGCCATGCACGCTCAGGCGGGCAGGCGGGCAGGCGGGCAGGCGGGCGGGCGGGCAGGCGGGCAGGCGGGCAGGCAGGCAGTTGGGCTGGTGGGTAGGCGGGTGGGCAGGCGGGCAGGCGGGCAGGCGGGCAGGCGGGCAGGCGGGCTGGCGGGCAGGCGGGCAGGCGGGCAGGCGGGCAGGTGGGCAGGTGGGCAGGTGGGCTGGCGGGCTGGTGGGTAGGTGGGCAGGCAGGCGGGCAGGTGGGCAGGCGGGCAGGCGGGCAGGCGGGCAGGCGGGCAGGCGGGCAGGCGGGCAGGCGGGCAGGCGGGCTGGCGGGTAGGTGGGCAGGCGGGCAGGCGGGCAGGCGGGCAGGCGGGCAGGTGGGCAGGCGGGCAGGCGGGCAGGCGGGCAGGCGGGCAGGTGGGCAGGCGGGCAGGCGGGCAGGCGGGCAGGCGGGCAGGCGGGCAGGTGGGCAGGTGGGCAGGTGGGCTGGCGGGCTGGTGGGTAGGTGGGCAGGCAGGCGGGCAGGCGGGCAGGCGGGCAGGCGGGCAGGTGGGCAGGCGGGCAGGCGGGCAGGCGGGCAGGTGGGCAGGCGGGCAGGCGGGCAGGTGGGCAGGCGGGCAGGTGGGTAGGCGGGCAGGCGGGCAGGCGGGCAGGCGGGCAGGTGGGCAGGCGGGCAGGTGGGCAGGTGGGCAGGCGGGCAGGTGGGTAGGTGGGCAGGCGGGCAGGCGGGCAGGCGGGCAGGTGGGCAGGCGGGCAGGTGGGCTGGCGGGCTGGTGGGTAGGTGGGCAGGCAGGCGGGCAGGCGGGCAGGTGGGCAGGCGGGCAGGCGGGCAGGTGGGCAAGCGGGCAGGCGGGCCGGTGGGCAGGCGGGCAGGCGGGCAGGCGGGCAGGTGGGTAGGTGGGCAGGCAGGCGGGCAGGCGGGCAGGTGGGCAGGCGGGCAGGTGGGTAGGTGGGCAGGTCGGCTGGCGGGCTGGTGGGTAGGTGGGCAGGCAGGCAGGTGGGCAGGCGGGCAGGTGGGTAGGTGGGCAGGTCGGCTGGCGGGCTGGTGGGCAGGTGGGCAGGCGGGCAGGCTGGCAGGCGGGCAGGTGGGCAGGTGGGCTGGCGGGCTGGTGGGTAGGTGGGCAGGCAGGCGGGCAGGCGGGCAGGTGGGCAGGCGGGCAGGTGGGCAGGAGGGCAGGCGGGCAGGTGGGCAGGCGGGCAGGTGGGCAGGCGGGCAGGCGGGCAGGCGGGCAGATGTGCAGGCAGGCGGGCAGGCGGGCAGGCGCAGCGAGATCAGAGGCTGAGGAAGAACCGGAGGCCGGGCTGGAGATGGAGCCTCGGAGACATGAAGCCTTCGATGGCCACTGCGGGCCTGACGAGGCTGAGGAAGGAGTTTCTGAGCCTGAGGATATCGCCATAGAAACCCCAACACAGGAAAGAGAAGAGAAAAAGAACTACCAAAAACAAAAACAAACAAACAAACAAAAAAAAAAACAGAACACCATGCCAGTGACGAGAGGTGCCGCCCGCTGTGATGGGGAGCCAGAGGGGAGAGCAGGGACAGAAACATTGGAAGCAGTAATGGCCGGGAATTCCCAGACCAACGTCCTAGGCCAACCACAGGTCCAGGAAGCTCAGAGAACAAGCACTAGGCAAGGCAAGTTCAAGATGGTGACCCAAAAGCCTTGAGATTATGAGAGAGAATGACAGACAGATTTCGGAGAGCTAATCTGGGGCAAGTGGGCACTAAGACGCAGGCGGCATCTACCCCTCCACGCCTCCCGGCCCTGCTCCTGTCTCTGCCCCCTCCGCCCCTCCAGCCACAGCCTCTCCCACCCCCACTCCACGCCCCCACGCTGCCTCCTCCCTCCTTCCTGCTCTCCAAGCCCTATCTCCTGCAAGCCTTTCCCCGCCAGGACCGCCTCCTCTCACTCTTCCAGCCTCCCTCCCCACATGACCTCCTCAGAGGAGAAGGGTCTGATTTCTCGTGTATCATTCACACGAACACACGCGTGCATTCACGGTCATACAACTAGAAGGGCAAAGGCAAGAACCCACCATGTGACTGCACCCCAACACCCAGCACCCTGCACCCAGCAGGGGACCTGGCACACAGCTGGTAGCCAGCACACACTCCATCATCTGTACCAATCAAGGCCAACCCACACATAAATACAGCCGCGGACAGTGAAGTGAGGGGACTTGGCGTTAGCACTGAACACAGGTAAGCACGGGATCAAGTGGCAATTAGTGCTGCACAGATGAGGGAAAAGCAGAGCTCGAGAGCGATTAATCTCCTCGTCCTCCTAGGAAAGACGCTCGTGTGCAGATCGCTCTTCAGAATATTATGTGAGAGAAACAGAAGCCCGAGAATTAAAAGCAGAATCGGCCGCGGTGTGTGTGCTTTTCAAATCGTTAGTAAAGAGAAAAAAAAGACACAAAGCCGAAACCCTACAGGAAAAGACAAAAGCAGAGAAGGGTTTAAAGAAAAAGGAATGAACAACTTAAGGATTCAGCAAAAACATTCGTGAGATCAGACGTAGTTATTACAAAAAAAAAAAAAAACATTTTATGTGGTAATGACCCTCCTTTTGTAGCCAAAGACAGAATCTCACTGTTTTCCCCGGATGTGCACCGAGCAGAAAGACATAGAAACGTGGAAGGGGAAAAAGCTAGAAAGGTCCACCAAAGGGACACAGACAAAAGAAAGCCAGGAGAGAAATATTAAAATACAAAAAAAAAAAAAAATAGAATTCAAAGCCAAAAGCATTCACTAGGGGAAAAATAATCATTTGATATTGACAAAAGTAAAATCCACAATTCCACAATGAAACTATAACTGTCACAAATCTTTTTGTGATAAATAAATGACATCTTATGAAAACAAAACTAGCAAACACAGTAAAATGGAGAGGGTTCTATTGAAGAGAAAGGCTTTGACCCACCTTGTTCCTCTTTTTGCAGGTCAACAAAAGCAAAGAGAAATAAATAACAAGATACTATCTATAAAGCTGCTTTACCTCACACTCAGGGAATATACCTACGGTGTTTTGGGTTGTTTTTTTTGTTTTGTTTTTCAAATAAAACATTTATCCCATAAATATTATGTACTAGAAACTTCATAGTCCACTTTCTCTATCATTCAGTAAAACTATAAATTAATGACAAAAGTTTAAGCAAATAAGACAAAGCATTAAAAATAAATTTTTTAAATGTCCTATTTAATTATTCTTGGGTCAGTGACTAAACAAAAGTAAATGTCAGTAATATCAAAAACAAAAGTGTCATTTCAGAATTTTTAGAAAACCAAAGGAAGCACTGTGTGTTGAAATTCACAAGATATGGCCAAAGCGGTGCTCACAGGCAAACTCATAGTATTAAAATGTGTTATTTTTTTTATATATAATATATTTTATTGATTTTGTACAGAAAGGAAGGGAGAGAGATAGAGAGTTAGAAACATCGATGAGAGAGAGTCATCGATCAGCTGCCTCTTGCACACCCCCTACTGGGGATATGCCCACAACCAAGGTACATGCCCTTGACCAGAATCGAACCCAGGACCCTTCAATCCCCAAGCCGACGCTCTATCCATTGAGCCAAACCGGTCTTGGCAAAATGTGTTATTTTTTTTAACTATGAAAACAGTTCTCAATTCAAATACCTGAGCACACTAGCAAAACAAGCCTCAAGAAAGTAACAAGAGAACACAAGGATAAATTAGAAAATGTAAACAGAACTGATAAGCAGAAGATTCTGATTCTCTGACGGAGGGAGGCAATAAAGCAGCTAAGCTGGCAAGATCGAGGTTGAAAATAAAGGGACAACCCGGCTGGTGTGGTTCAGTGGTTGAACCTATGGTCCAGGTGGTCACGGTACGATCCCTGGTCAGGGCGCAGGCCCGAGTTTTGGGCTCCATCCCCAGCAGAGGGCATGCAAGAGGCAGCCAGCCGATCGATGAGTCTCTCTCATCATTGATATTTCTCTCTCTCTCTCACACTCCTCTCTCCCTTCCTTTCTGAAATCAATAAAAATATTTTTTAGATAATAATAAAGCAAAGGGGGAAAGGTGAACAAATCACCAGGGCCTCCGGCCTGAAGATGTGGCAACGCCGGTGCCAAGGTTTCAAGCCAGGCTGCAGCTCCCAGCGGGCCGGCCAGCAGTTTTCGCCAGGTTCCTGCCCCGCTCAGCGGACTCGGACAAGGGAAATCCAAAGACAGAAACAGCAAAATGCCCAGGAGGAGGCGCACGAAGAGAAAACGAATCAAAGAGAATTTTTTCCTTTTAATCACAGGAAAGTACGAGGCTACATTTTTCACAAACCGGTTTGAAGCTCTTGAACGAATTCTTTTCTAAGCAACCACACCTCGCTGAAAACTGACTCGGGGAGTAGAAAAGGAAGTGATCAGTGCACCGAGGACCGACTTATTCTGCCTGGAATGCAGCTGCCTCCTCCTCCTGACATTCAGGCCTCAGTTCAAGGGTCCCCCCTTCAGAAAATCCCCCCCGACACCCCACTAACCACCCCCCCTCCGGGCTACCTCAGCTCCTGTTTCCTCACACTGACGTCTAGGTGGGACCATTGATTTGCCTGCTATACTTACACTTATTTTTTTCTCTCTCTCCGCTGGAATGTGAGCCCCTGGTAAGGGGGACCCGGGGACCCTAAGTGCCCAGCAGGGTTGGTGTATTAAATTAATGGAGACCGAGGAGGACAGGAGCGCTGGCAGGAAACGCTTCCACATAACTCCGTATGACAAAGGAAGATAAATCTTTCAAGGTGGAGAAAAACCATCCTGGAAAACCCTTGAAAGCACAAAGAACTTGGCCAGCAGGTGAGGGTTCGTAGAAGAAAAAAAGACCCTCTGAAAATTCTCCTCTGTCCCCCTCAGAGGGAAAAGGAAAAGCAGGCTTGAAAAGCCGCCGAGACGAGACTGGCTTGTGCATCAAGGAGCAGGAGTGCCTGCAAGCCCTCACCCCCCTCAGGGTGGCCGACCGCTCCCCTGACCCCTGAGTCCCAGCCTCATTCTGGCCGGAACCCGGGACCAGGTGGGTGGTGTGACAAACCGGTTCTCGTTGGTCCCCTCCAGAATGCCCACTCGTGGATACAAGGCCTTTGTTTTGTCCGCCATGAATCCACGGGGGCTTCAGGAGGGGCTCGGTACGTCCAAGTTCAATGTACCGAAGAGCGAATAACCTCTTGCTGTCTGTCTTCATGCTCTAAGGAGGAACCTCCATGAGACTGAAACTTCCTCTGTCTCGTTTCCTGCCAGAATCCCGCACCGAACAAAACCCGGCACACAGTAGGTGTTCGTGAACATGTGTGAGGGGGAAGCCTGGGGAAAGAGCTCAGGCTAAGGGGAATGCACGTGCAAAAGCCCTGGGGCAGGGGCGTGCCTGGGGGAGTTTGTGCAAAAGCCCGGAGGACAGCGGGGCTGGAGCGGAGACAGCAGGGGCTGCAGGGGCTGCAGTGCGAGGTGAGGCAGACAGACAGGGCGAGTCCTGCTGGGTCTTGTGGCTGCCTTTGTGCCGGGAGCATCCAATGTACAACAGGGTCCCCCAGCAGCCTGCAGGTCGAGGGGGGCGGTTGGGGCGGGAAGACCAGTGAGGTGGGTGCCAGAGTCCAGGCAAAAGATGGTGCTGGCTCAGACTGGGCAGCCGAGGAGAGGATGAGAAATGGCTGGGCTCTGGATGTGTTCTTAAAGGAGCCAACAGGATTTGCTGGTGGATTGTGGATTGAATGGTGTTTGTGGGGATGGGGAGCGGGGGCGCGGTGGAGAGGACGAGAGAGAGAGAGAGAGAGAGAGAGAGAGAGAGAGAGAGAGAGAGAGAGAGAGAGTGTTAAAGAGGATTCCGAGGGTTTTGTCTGAGGAAGCGGAAAGATGGCTGTCTGCTGTCCTCTGTCATTGCTGATTCGGGCTGTGGTGAGCATCAGGGGCGGGGGGGGTGGGGGGGGGTGAAGCCCCCGTGCTATCACCAGCCTTCCCGGCTGTCTGCTGGCAGGCACACGTAGGAATGCAGGTCCCCAGCCCCCGAGGAGGTCAGATGTGACCAGGGACATGCAAGCTGAGTGCCATGGGTGGTTCTAGGCAGAAGCTCAGCCCCTCTCCTGCCATGGGCCTCTTTCTCCGGGCGGGCGAGGACAGCTCGGTGTGAACTCCCCGGGTCTGTGTGTGTGTGTGGGGGGGGGGGGTATGGCCACATGACCCAGCTGTCCCTGCTGGCCAGGGCGACCAGGAGCGTGGGCTGGGGCTTGATCATTTGAGATGCCATTGGACGCTGAGCGGAGGCATCACCCCAGTGCAGACACTCATACTTGTGTCCCCCACCCAACCGTGCTCTGGGGCCGGTCTCCTCCCTCCGGCTTCTCCAGGGTCACCAGGAGGGGGCACCGAGCACAGGGGTGGCTGGGACAAGGCTGGCAGGGCCAGTGTGAGGGGCAGGTGGCCAGGGGTGTAAGCCCCTCGCTCTTCCAGAACTGGCCCTGGTTGGAGGAGGCAGGATGGGAGAGGTCCAGAGGGGAGGGGACAACAGACAAGGACAGAGGGGCATGGAGGCGACAGAGGCACGGACCCAGCTGGCTTGTGGCACGCAGCCTCCATGCCCTGCGGGTACGTAAGTTGTAAGCAGTTAATAACAGACTTGGGACAGTTAGGAGAAGGGATAATGAGCTGGAGGGAGGGGGGGTGGGGGTGACAGCCCCCAACACCAAATCACCCCGCTGGATGGAGGACAGAGACTGGGAGGGTCTGCCCTGCCTCCTCCCTGCCCTCCCCAGGGGCCTGGCCCAGGGCTGCCTCCTCCCGCCCAGGCCTCAGCGGCTCCCAAAAGAGCAGCAGCAGCTCCTGCGCCCCCCACCCCCCATTTCGGGCAGCCCTCACTCGCCTCTCCTTCCAGCTCCCAGGCCTGGGCGTGAGTGTGTGTGCCCGAGTATACGTGCGTACGTGTGTACACATGTGCATGTGCACGTGTGTGTTTCCGTGGCTCCCTCTGTGGCCTTTGCCTCACTCAGTGAAGCTCTGCTTTCTGCCTCCTCCAACCCGCTCTGCCTTCCTCTCCCGCTGCCTGCCTTTCTGTCCGCTGTCTGATCACAGCCCTTCCTGAGTCCCTCTCAGCTCCTGGAGCACCCTCCTGCCTGTCTCTCACCCCACTGTGTCCCTGAGCCTCCGCTTCCCGCCCGTTACCATCTCAGACCCACTCCCTGGGAGGCTGGGACAGCCGAGCCCCAGCCACAGCCCCGCCCCAGGCGTCCCGCTGGGCTTCCCAGCCCCCTCCCCCCCTCCCCCCCCCCCCCGGCAGAGACCTGCACCTGCAGCCCAGCCATGTCCCAGCCGGTCCGGGCACAGAGAGGTTTGGGGGACGGCAGGTGGATCAGACCTTCCCCGCCCCCCCACCCCATGTCGCCTCAGTGCCGGGGACGTGCAGGCCAAACGGTGAGTTCGGGGCTGATTTCTCTGGAGGGAGACCCTGGTGTCACCCCAGGGCCTCAGAGCCCCAGCAGCAGGCACTGGTCTGAAAGGAACCGGAACCGGCGGGCAATGGCGGGCCTGGCCCCGCTCCTTCAGGTCCTGGAGGGAGTCGGGCATCCTGGCTCCTTCCTGAGCAGCACCAGGACCAGCCTGGGTCCAGAGGCAGCACTTGTGGCTTGTGATGGCCTCGATGGCCCCACTCTTCTCCCTCCCCCTTCCGTGCCCGGGCAGTTTCACCTCGGCATGGCCCTCCCCCCTGACGCTGGGCTCAGCCATGGGGCCGGAAAGTGACTGCACGCCGGGCTTACTCTGGCTTCCACAGCGGGCGAGCCTGTGGCAGGATACAAGGCCCAGGGCCCAGTGGCCTCTGTCACTGCAGCCAAGAGCCAGCAACCATCACGCATGTGCGTGACCCAGCCCGGAGCAGCCCACACGGTGACCCACAGATTCTGAGCTGCATGCCGCGGTGTGCACCGAGGGTTTGGGTTGGCACAGCTGCTGTGGCCGGAGCCGGAGACCCCCTCCTCCCCTCGCAGGACTCGGCTGGGGGGGAGCTGCCTCCTCTGTCCCCAGGCAGACACGTGACCACGGTCAGTCAATCAACACAACTCATCCCTTCGTCAATCCAAGGAGAACCAGTCCTGGAACTGTGGTTGGAAACGTGGGGAGGGGGTCCCCCTTTTCCACTGAAGCTGCTGGGAGACCGGAGGTGAGCTGGGAGCTTGCAGGGACCACCTCGGGGAGTGCACTGAGCCTGAGCGGATCCAGGGACCACAGAGCCAGCTCCCAGCCGCTCTGCCTGACCAGCCGCACCCCGGCCCGTCTCCCACCAGAGATCCCGCCAGGGAGGCCAGCGTCCCTCTGGCTTACGCCTTTCCCAGCGAGCTTCTCTTGAGGCACGAGTCCTGGGTCCTGGCTAACAGGGCCGGATCCTTTTGGGACGTCTGCCCAAGCCCAGTCCATTCCATTGGCTCAGCGAGGCTCTGCTCCCCTCTAAGGATGGGGTTGTGCAATCCTACACCCCACTCCCCGAACAGTGCGGACACCATGGCCACCTGCACAACCGCCATCCAGGCACGCTCCCTTTCAAGACCGAGAGCCAACAGACATGGGCCCTGGGGGCTGGGCCCATCGCGCCGGGCCTGCACGTTTTAGCTGGCGGCTTAGACCTGAGGGAGGGCCATCACTGCAGCTCCGGAGCCCCGGGGGCTGGGCCGTGGCCCCTGAGGCGGGTGACGCACCTTCGCACGGACTCGGGGCAGCACCCTCCTCAGAAACCCCCTCATTCTTGCCTGGGCTCCAGCTCCTGTCACGGAGACTAAGGAAGAGTTTGACCCCCACAGTCCTGCAGGCGGCAGGGAGTCACGACACCCCGGACCCCAGAATGTAAACAGGGATGACCACAGCGCACCCCCTCAGCTCCCCGCTGTCTCACTGGACACTCTCCCGGGGGCAGAACAGGAGAGTAGGAGGGGAGAGCGAGCGTCTGTGAGTCCCTGGGATGCGGGCACCAGCATGCCCGCCTCCCCCGCACAGAGGCGGGGAGTCCTCCAGCCCAGACGCTCTCCGCAGTCGCTGACCCCGTGCTGAGTGCCTGCCCATCCACATTCCGGACGTGGCCTCCTGGGAAATGGACCGGGGCCGCCCCACGGAGCCATAAAGAGGCTAAATGAGTGTGATATGGAGTGGACAAGGCGACAGTTAGTGATGAGGGGAAGTGGGGGGAGGGGAAGTGCTGGCGGGTGGGGGTGTCCCTGAGGAGAGGAGGGAAGTGATCTGAAGCCTGAGCTCCAGCCTGTGGACCCCGGCGGGCAGGGACCCCGGGGGATCCCGGGGGGGCAGGGACCCCGAGAGGGACAGGGACCCCGGGGGGCAGGGACCTTGGGGGCCAGGGACCCCAGAAGGGACAGGGATCCCGGGGGACAGGGACCCAGGGGGACAGGGACCCCGGCAGGACAGGGACCCTGGCAGGGACAGGGACCCCGGGGGGCAGGGATCCTGGGAGGGCAGGGACCCCAGGGAGACAGGGGCCCCGGGGGAACAGGGACCCAGGGGGGACAGGGACCCCGGGGGGCAGGGACCCTGGGGGGACAGGGACCCTGGGGGGACAGGGACCCCGGGGGGCAGGGACCCCGGGGGGCAGGGACCCCGGGGGGACAGGGACCCTGGCAGGGACAGGGACCCTGGGGGGACAGGGACCCCGGGGGGCAGGGACTCCGGGAGGGACAGGGACCCAAGCAGAGACAGGGATCCCAGGGGGGCAGGGACGGGGGGCAGGGACCCCAGCAGGGCAGCTGCTGTTCCCAGAGGAACTGGGCACAGGGCAGACAGATCTGCCAGGTTTTTGAGAAAAACTGTAAATCCAAGTGTTTCTGTGACGTGTGTCCATTTTCAAATGTTGGCAACTTGTTCCAAGTCACTGTAAGCACCGCAGGGCCAAACAGAGCAGGCAGTTCAGGTCTGACCGCCCATGGGCCATGGGTCCACGCCTCCCTCACCAGTCCCAGCGAGCGCCAGGGACCAGCACCAGCCGGGGTGCCGGCATCCTCTGCTCTAACCCCCCTGAGCCATCCCGAAGGAAGCCGAGGACCAGAGAGGGCAAGCCCCTGCCAGATGCCACACAGCACGAGCAATGGCACAGGGGCTGGGGCCTGGGCTGGCCCCCGACGCCTGTGTCCTGGGTGTTCTGCCACCGCCATCCACAGACAGAACACCACCAAGCCCTCCTGTCACACACAGAGAGAGCAGAGGCCAGAGAGCGAGAGTCACTCAGCAAGCAGACGTTGGAGCCGGACTGGAACCTGGGCCCAGGATGCCCGGTGCAGGCTGGTCCCACGAGGCCGGCGGAGGAGCAGGAGGGGAAGGGGCTGTTTGGAAGGTGGGGTGCAGCTGGGCACAGCGGGCTTGGAGCTCCAGAGCCTTCTGCCCGGTGGGCATCCCGCCTCTGCCGCGGGGTGGCTGTGTGACCTTGAACAAGTCCCTTCACCTCCCTGTGCCTCGGTTTCCTCGTCTGGAAAATGGGCATGGCCATGGCACCCGCCTCACAGGTAACACCCGTCGGGGGCTTAGAGCCACACCCTTCCCAGTCGGAATCTCCACCCATCAGGCGCTCCTAACACAAAGCCCAGCCAAGCCCAACCCCGGGACACCTTGTGTTTGACCCTCGTGGAAACGGGCGCTGTGAGGGAGGGGGCGGGAAAGCTGGGGTTTCCTGAAGAGGAAGAGGGGAGCAAAAAGGCGCGGAGCTGGGGAGAACCGGGGCTGTCTCCTCCCGACCCCTCCTCGGTGCCTCAGTGGATGGGGGGGCTCGCTGTGCGGTAAGAAGACGCCGAGAGCCAGGGAAGGAGCGGGATACAAACGGTCATCGCCACACGCACCATCCCTCCCACGAACGTTGGCTGAGCACCTACTGTGTGCCAGTGGGAGCACTGGGGAGCCAGCGGGAACAACGAGATAGACGCTGGCGGACCACACAGAACCAACAGACAGGGCACGTACAGGTCAAATCCACGGCAACAGTGGCGGGCGCCGGAAGAGAAATCCAGCAGGAAACGTGTGGGGAGATCAACGCTGATGCCGGTGCTTGGAGAGAGCTCAGCACCGACTTAAAGAAGCTTCTAGAAACTGCCTTGTGCCCTCTGAGGGAAGAGCATTCCCGGCAGAGGGAAGGGCCGGCGCGAAAGCCCTGCGGCCAGAATGCCTCCTGGGGCCCATGGGCAGGAGCTGGGGGCCACAGGTGGGGGCGGGCGGGTGGAGAAGGAGCTGGGAGAGGCTGCAGGGAGCCGCCCTGACTCCCAGAGAGAGGAGGCGGTTGGAGGGGCGCCCAAGGGGCAATGGCCGAGGTGGGAGGTGGCGGCAGCAGCACAGAGGTCAGGGAGCCGTGAGAGGCTCAGGCGGGCAGCACAGAGGGAGCCGGCACACACACACCGGCCAGGCCCGCCCTGCACCCTCCCACAGACCCTCACACCCTCACACCCCGCACCCCGCACAGGGGCGTCTGCTCCGACCCCCTTCCACGGGAGCCAGTGGATGCTCTTGCCTAATTACAGTGCCGAGGAGGAGGCAGAGCCTCGCCAGACAGACCGGGCACTGCTGCAGGGGAGCGAGGTCTGGGTCAAGTCAGAGCACCAGCAGCTGCTCCTGCTCCCGGCGACGGCCCTCCTCCTGCCCCCCAAGCCCACCCCCTCCAGCCAACCTGCAAATCCGCCTGGACCCCTCACCCTCCATTCCTGCCACCTCTTCCTCAGGATCAGGTGCAGCCTCACCTGTGCCCCCAGTTAGCACCCTTCGCCCTCACCCCACGTCCCTCCCCCGGACTGCCTGCGTCTGCACCCCAGACTGCCTGCGTCCGCACCCCAGACTGCCTGCGTCTACACCCCCCCCCCCCAGCCCTTCCAGCATCCAACCAGGAGAACCCCAATCTGCGTGAAGAGTGGGGAGTGGTGTGGAGGCCACACTACCTTTCCCAGTTTGTGAGGGAGCTTGGTGCTCCCACCTGGAGGAAGAGGGGTGGCTTTGGGGTCTGGCAGTCTGGCCAGGGTGTGGTTTAGGACCGGCGTGGGGGTTCAGTGTGGGGAAAGGCTGATCGGATTCCCTGGCGGCTGCCCAGAACGGAGAGCACAGGAAGAATGACGGAGCAGGCATCGGAGAGGAAGGAGCACTGAGCAGCTGCTTCTCAGACCGGCTGGGATTCCGTGGCAGGTGTCAGCGTTCTGGTGAAGGTAACATTCCTCGCTGCTTCAAGGGCCGGAGGGAAGTTGGTCCCCAATGTTCAAAGAGGTGGGGGAAGGAAGGTCAGGATTGAGGGGGCGGGGGGTTGTTGGGGCATTTTTTCCTCTTCAAGTAAATAATAAATTTAAAAAACGGCCACAGGACCCAGAAAAAGGGTTGTCATGGCAACCAAAGTTTGGGGCCAGGTACTTCCTGAATCCGCTTCAGGACCACAGCATGGAGGGCAGGATCTGGGCGCCGTGGACCGGCCGGGAACCGTCCCAGCTGGCTCGGCCCCGCCACGTTTCTCACCAGCACTGACAGGCTGATAACTGTTTTCAGGCTCTTGGGAAGGAAAATTGTGATTTTCTGGGAGGGGTGATCGCTAGCCAGCAGTGATCCAGGGAAAAGGAAAAACGGTGGGTTTTGTTCATTTGCCCAAAAAGCTAACCATCCGCGTTTTCACCGAGGACCCAGGAACGAACCCACCGCGTCACCCCCTTCTCCGACCCCCAACTGGTCTATCATCTTCCCTCACCGCCTCCCCCAGGTTCCGTCCTTCCCCGCGAAGAGACCTCAGGCCCCGGCCAGCTGTGAGGCCTGGACAGCAAAAACCCCTCTCTGAGCCCCACAGTCCTCCTCTGGAAAACGGGCACCACAGATGTGCCCGCCTCACGGGTACTGGCAGATAGAGCAGGTGAGCAGCTCTCGCCGGGCCTGGGCACGCTCGGGGCTCAAGCAATGGAAGCTAGCACTGCTTCTAAAGGCGGCTCCTTTGCTATCTGTAAACGCTCGGGCTTAGGGATCCTGTGCCCAGCCCCTGGGTAAGCCACATGGATGAGCAACAGGGAAGAGCTTGGATTGTGACCGTCAGGGAGAGGCCGGGAGAGACCTCGGCAGTGAAGAGGCTCGGCTGGCAGCGAGGACCAGGACATCCGTGGAGGCTGGGGGAGGGGGGAGGAGGGGCGGGGCGAGAAGCCTGTGGGAGGTGGAGTGATGCGTCCAGGGGCAGGCCTCCCACACCTTGGAAACCCGGCCCTGAGCTGGGAGAAAGGCGTGTGGGGAGAGTGCCCGTGATGACGCACTCACCAGGCCTCCGCCGGAGACGTCGGGGCTGGGCCGGCTGGGGAGCAGGGATGCCTCCCGAGGTTCCTTTATGATTGTTATTATTCCATCCCAGAAGGGCGTGCACAGCACAAGTGAGTCTGCTGGGGCTGGGCTCTTCTCGGATACAGCCAGCATCGAGAGTGGGGCCCCCCCAAAGGTGAGAGAGCACGCAGCCCCTTGAGAGCTGTGGTTCGCCATCCCCGGCCCCACCCAGCAGCATCCTGCACGCGGCGTTAAGAACTACTGTGCACACACACTAACGGGGGAGACATCCTTAGGGACAGGGGCAGAGACAGGGAGCAAAGGAGGCCCCCAGCAAGTTCAAGGTGTGCCGAGTGGGATGAGGCCGGGGACAACGCAGGTGATGAGACACAAAGACGGGAGACCCGGAGTCTTCTCTCCAGAGGATCCTGGGCCTGAGGGGGCAGCAGGGGGCAGAAAGGGGGTCCAGGCAGAGGGCACAGCCTCCCTCCCTTCACTGCTGATCTGGAACCGAGCAGGCCAATGGACCAGCTTCTGCAGGACCGGCTGCTGGCCACGGCCCGGCCCTCACTGAGCACCGGTGACACCGTGTCCAGCAGAGGAGCGGTGCCTACAGGGAGGCGCCCTAACCTTGGGGGAGAGGTCAGTTCGCTGAGTTCCCTGGCCGGCCGGGGACTGGGCGGTGCAGGCGGTGGGACCCGCGTCTGGCACCCGCCCCCCGCGCTCCCGGGAGCCCCTCCCCTCGGCCTGCCCGGCTGCCCCTGTCTCCGCGCACAGAAGGGGCTGAGGCCGCGGGAGCGGCTCGATCTGCCGCCTAAAAAGTCACACACACCCCACTCCTGACCGAGCCCCGCCCGCCGCCCGCTTCCTCTGCCTCCTCTTCCTCCCGCGAGCGAAGGCTCCCCGCTGGGCCCCCCACCCCCGGCCTCCCCGCACCCCGGAGCTGTTAGTGCGGCGGGGACCGGGCGGGAGGACGCCCCGGGGGCGCGGAGGGAGAGGCGGCTCCGAGCCACGGTCCCCGCACCTCCCGGGCGGCGGGATGGGCGGAGGCGGGGGAGGCATCAGCGCCCCGAGGTGGAAGGGGGGCGAGCGGACAGAGTTGTGGCACCGAAAGGAGCCGCGTCCCTGCGCCGCGCCGCCGGGGGGTCCGCGGAGCGGCTCCTCCCTGGGGCGCGGCAGCTCCCCGAAGCCGCCCGGCGCCCCGAGCCCCGGCGCCCGGCCCGGACCCAGACACGGGGAGGGGGGCGTCCCGGACCCCAGCCTGCTCCCCCCTCGGCCCCGCGCGCGTGCCCCGCAGGGGGCGTGGGCCGAACTGTGCGCGGCGGGTCCCTCCGCCGGAGCGGGGCGCGGGGAGTCGGGGCGGGGGCGCGGGGAGCCGGGAGCCGGGCACAGGGAGCGGGGCGCGGGGAGCTGGGCGCGGGCCGGGGCGCGGGGCGCGGGGCGCGGGGCGCGGGGCGCCGGGAGGAGGAAGCGGCCCGGGACCCGGAGGGGACTCACCGCGCCCGCCGGGCCGCTCCTCGCACGAGTACCAGATGCCGGTGTGGAAGCGCCGGAGCAGGAAGCGCTCGTCGCCCGCCTCCCAGCTGTAGCGCTCGCCGCCGGGGGCGCCGCTGGCCGGGGCGGCGGGGGCGGCGGTGGCGTTGGCCGTGGCGTTGGCGCCCGCGTCGGGGCAGCCGGCGCGCCCGTCCTGGCCGCAGCCCGGCCTGGGCACCCGCCGCGCGCCCTGGCACCAGTGCGTGGTGAGGAAGGCGGTGGTGGCGGCCAGCAGCGCCAGCAGGTTCAGGGCCACGGCCACAAGCGCCCGGCCGCGGCGGCTCGTCTTCATGCCGCCCGCCGCCGGCCGCCGGGTCCGCGCGAAGTTGGCAGCCGGCGCCCCCTCAGCGGCCGCTGCCCGCCGCGCCCGGGGCCCGGGGCGCCTGCGATGGGCGGCGGCGGGCGCGGCGGGGGCCCATGCCCCCTCCCCGGCGGGGGCGCGGGGGGCGGCGGCGGCGGAGCTGCGGACGCGGAGCCGGAGCGGAGCTGAGTGCTCCTCGGCGCGGAGTCGCCGCCCGGCAGCGGCCGCGGCGCAGGGACGCGCCTCCGCGGGGAGACACCTGCCGGCGGCCGGCGGCACTTCAGCGCCCGCCTCTCGGGGGGCGGGAGGGGGCGCCCCACGCCGGGCGGGGCGGGGACGGCGAGCGGAGCGGAGGGTCTGGGAGCGCGGAGAACGCCGCCGGCGAGGGGCTGCGGGAGAACCAGGCTTCCCCGGGGGCCGTGGGGCCACAGCCCCGGCCGGGAGGGTTCACCCTCCGCCACCCAGAAAGGCCTGCGGAGGGGAGACAGGGCAGCGCCAGGACCCCCTCCACGGAGGAGACCAAAGGGCCTGGGCTGCAGTTTGCCAGGCTGCCCAGAGCCGGGAGCTGCGGGGCCCTCTGGCAGGGCGCCCTGTGCTGGTGCCAGACCTGCAGGGCCGGTCAGGAGGGGTCCCAGCAGGAATGCAGGGTCCCAGGGCCGGCTTCCCCTGGGGGCTGCCAGGAGCTGAGCCCCGTGGACCAGGAGGAAGGGCTCCGCTGGCAGGGAGAAGCTGCCAGCTGGGACGCCTGGCCTGTGTGGCACAGCGGGAAGGGTGGCAAAGAGGTGCCCGCACGGGACACCAAGGGCAGGGTATGGTGCCTGGAACTTCCCCATTCAGGACGTCCCCACCTGGGATCCTGACCCACGGAGGCCCCTCCTGGACAGAAAGTGGTGGTTTCCAGGCAGCTGTCCGGCCAGGGCCTCCAGCCCGTCGCTGGGGCGGGGACAACATGGTCAAGAATCCTGGCTTTGGGGCTTGACCTGCGGTGGGTTTTGAACAAGTCACTTCCCTTCTTGGAGGTATTAATATTACACAGGTGTGCGATCTCCATACCCAGGAGGGTCCTGCTGTTGAAATGACATCATGCCTGTCAGGTGCTTAATACCTGCTGTTTATTCACATACGAACCAAACTCGCACAAGCCTTTTCAGGTCTCTAGTGTCAAGCAGGATTGCCCAGCGTGAGAGCCCCACCCACACCTCTGCCCACACCGACCAGGTCCCCAGCTGCCGCCACACGGCTCGGCGCCCCGGGGCCAGGGTGCCCGGATGTGCAG
Source organism: Pipistrellus nathusii (assembly GCA_963693515.1). Taxonomy (NCBI): domain Eukaryota; kingdom Metazoa; phylum Chordata; class Mammalia; order Chiroptera; family Vespertilionidae; genus Pipistrellus; species Pipistrellus nathusii. The sequence continues at coordinate 93,805,464 of OY882861.1, forward strand.
CCATCGGTCGGATGTTGGTGGCAAGAGCCCGTTTGAATTCCGCCCAAGCCGAGAACGGCTCCGAGAAGCCTCAGCGTGCGCAGGGGCAGGCCTGTGGAGCTCAAGGTCAAGGGACTGTGGATTGCCTCTCTCTGGTGGGTAAGCCCGCCCCCCGCTGCCAGCTGCTGCCCCTCCGCCGGGGAAGGTGAGCCTGTTTGTGGGCCTGCAGGACCCGTGGGGAGGGTGGCCCGGTCTCTGGACTTGTGTGTTAGGTCCCTTTCCTGGCCTCAGGCAAGGGGCTCCCGACTCTTTTGAGGAGGTTAGTAATAAGGATGGTAAGAGTCCTGGTTGACAGAGAGGAAATATTATGGCCAAGCAGCTACAAGGAGTTCGGTAACACTTTTCCAGGGCGTGCAATGTTTTCCACAGACGTCTCTGCACTGGGAAACCAGCCCCCCCAAATGTGTACAGTGGGTTGGGGTGCCCATGGGCAGCACCCACAAGCTGGGAGCCCGCCTGCGAGTCCAACGCCCCAGTGAAATATGTCCCAGGGCCACCCGCTCCCAAAAGATACCCGGAAGAAGACAGAACAGGGGTTGGTTAGAATTTCTACACGGCACTTTTCCACTCACGATCCGTCCACAGGGGCTGCCTCCGGTTGGTAGAGGGCTCAGGGGGACTTGGGTGGGGCTGGTGGGCGGGGTTTGTTTAGGAGACCAGGCCTGTAGGCCCACACGCAGGTTTCCGGCTCTTTAATCGGAGTTATAAGCCAGGGCCTCCTGTCTCCTGCGGCTCCCCGCCGCCTCTGCCCGGCTCTCCCCCCTGCACCGGGCCCGAGGCCAGTCCAACAAGCCCCCGCTCCCCTCCTTAGGCACTCCCCTCGCCTGCCCGGACCCAGGCTAACAGTGGCTCCAGGTCCTACAAAACGGGCTCTGCCACACAGGCAGCCCCTTGCCCACCCTCCCACAACCACCACCGCCGCCGCCACCACCGCCGCCCTGGCCTCTCTGCACCCTGCCACCCAGCTCAGCGGGAACCGCAAGGCTCCGCCCGCCTCCCCCCCTCCGCCTGAGTGCTCTGCTCTGCCCAGCGGTGCCCTCAGAGCTGTTAAACACACTCCCCTGCACGCCCCGTCCCTGCCTCCCTCCCCCCAGCCATGATGTCTGTGTTCACACCTGTCTTCCTCACGGCCTGGGGGCCCCTCCAGTCACCCCGCTGGCAGCCTGCGGCCATGTTTGGCCCAGAAGCAATTTCTCTTTGGCCTGGATGGCGTTGGCCTCCACCGTGTTTTTAAATTTTCATGAGTTGCCAATGTTCAATAATCATGAGCTTTCACATAAAAAAATCAAATTGCCTGCCAACACTGGGCCTGTGCGTCTGCCTGGCCATCGCTGGCAGATGCCCCTGTACCCGGGGCAAGAAGGGCCGCAGGCCCACTGGGCCCTCCTCTCGCTGCCCGTCCTGCCAGGCCCGGGAGCGTTGGAATCGGAGCCCCTGGGGTCCTGTGGTGCTGGAAGTCAAGTCGGGGTGATGGTCACCCCTGCGAGGTGGGTGGGGTGGGCAGGGCCTGAGGGGGACTCCCGGCCTGCCCAGTCACCTTCCGCCCAGGAAACTAATCCAGCCGTGCTGCTGGGAACCGTGAACTTTTTATAGTCCACAAAACGTACCTGAAACAATGAAATTCAAACCCCTCGGGAACTACGAATAAGCTTTGGAGGGACAGCACCCAAATGCATTGCCCTTCCCGCTTGGAATCGGCTGCTGCAAGGACATGTGCCGGCCCCCAGGCCCGCGGACTCACGTGCCGATTCCGGAACCTTCCACACGGAGCCTGGGACAGCACCCGGTCCCCCGCCCTCCCTAATCACAGCGAGGGATTAGCGCATTTCCAATTACCAGCGAAGTTCTAAACACTCGCTCCCAATTCCCACTCCACTCCCCTGGCTCGGCCGCCATCCGGGTTTGGGTGGAAGCCAGCTCCAGTCGCCGGTGCTGGGAGGCCCTGCTGCTTGGCCAGTCTCCCCGGGGCGGGGCGGGGAGGGGTCCCGGACCGCCTGCCCCCAAAGGAGCCCCGGGCGGCTCCTCCAGAGAAGGGAGCAGCTTCTTTACCTCCACATGTGCCTTCACACTGCCTCGGCTCCTCCAGCTGTTCGAGAATTCAGCGGCCCAGCTCCGACAGGCACTGGGTGAACAAGCCAGGCCAAGCCCTGCCTGCAGCTGGGTCAGTGCAGTGGGGACACAGGCCGTGAGGATGCAGGCAGGAGCAGCCAAGGCCTCCCTGAGGATGCTGGGAAGGCAGCTAGGTGCTCGAGCTGGGAAGAGTTCCATGTCCCAGAGGGAAGGTGGAAGGGCCGACTTTCAATCCTGGCTCTGCCACATCTGGGCCAAACCTCTCTCCCAGAACCTCAGTTTTCTCATCTGTAAAATGGGGATGCCGAGGTCCGCCAAGGCCTGCGGAGTGAGGAGGAGGACTCCACATACCCGGTGTGCTCATAGAGACGAGGCCCCGGCATGCAAGCACCCCGGAGTGTTCCCAGGAACTAGTTACGGAGTCACCGGCGGGTTAGGCTCCCTGCCTGTGGGTGGCAGGTGGGGAGGTCTCGCTGGCAGGCACCGAGGATGGGAACGTCTGTTTGGCACTGAGCGACTGCGTGGCAGGCCCTCTGGCCAAAAGGGGTGTAATGGAATGCTTATCGAATTCTTACCAGCTCAGCTGGGGAAACTGAGGCTCAAGAAGTTACAGGGAAGGCGTCAGAGGCCAAGGCCCAGGGCCCAGTTCGGATGGATCCCATGGAAAGCCCCACAGCCCAGGAGGAGCCTGGAGGTCACTGGCCCGCCTCCTTGTTCCAGCACTCAGTGCGATTTACCTCCTTCCCCAGGGTCCGAGGCTGGTTGGACTCCAGGCCTGAGGAGGGAAGATGGGAAAGGCTGGGGAGAAAGCAGACACTAGGTGTCTCCTCCGTCAGCCCTTCTTGACCTGGTTTTTCAAGCTGTTGTTTGCTTCCTTCTGCTGCCCCCTAGAGGCCAAGAGCGGCGCTGCAGGCCTTGCTTCCCTGGACCAGGAAGCAAGTCCCCTCCCCTTCATCCTCTCCCACCCTCTCTCCCTCCCTCCCTCCCACCGAGGAGCTCCAAGTGTCAGAAAAGGAACCTAAGGGAGAGGGCCCTGGGACTTGTTTCGTGATTAAGAGCACAGGTCTCCAGCTAGTTATAACTGTTCATAAATTACATAACCATGCGCAAATATAAACATAAAGCATATATACCAACTAGGAGTGTATACAGAAGGACATGACGATTAAATAAGCACTGCTTTTAAGTGGTTTTATTTATTGACTAACAGTATAACAGACCTCTGAGCTTTCACTTAATAAAATATGTGTGTTTTTACTGCTAGCAATGCCATTGCCTAGGCTGCTTTTATTTTTGAAAAGCATGGGTTAGCATGCTGGCGGGGACCATCAGAGAGTCTGCGTCTATGCAGGCTCCTGAGAAGCTGCGGGAGCAGGAAACAACGCTGAAATCTGAATTCACATAAAGATCCATGAATCCGCCGAAACTGGTTTGGCTCAGTGGATAGAGCATTGGTCTGCGGACTGAAAGGTCCCAGGTTTCGATTCCGGTCAAGGGCATGTACATTGGTTGCGGGCACATCCCCAGTAGGGGGTGTGCAAGAGGCAGCTGGTCGATGTTTCTCTCTCATCGATGTTTCTAGCTCTCTGTCCCTCTCTCCTCCTCTCTGTAAAAAAAATCAATAAAAATATATTTTAAAAAAAAATAAAAAAAAGATCCATGAATCCAAGTGGGAGAAGTTCACCTGTAGGCTGTCCTTTCTAAACACCGACGCTCCTATTCCTGGGCCGTCCACAAAGGAGGGGGCTGGTTTCGGTAAAACTTGGCTAATACGATTGATCCTTGGACAGCGTGGGTCTGAACTGTGTCGGTCACTCACACATGGATTTTCTTCCCAAAAACCACCTCTGCTCTTTGGCTCTGCGGTGGGGAGTCCATGAATGCAGACCACACCATCGACCTGCGCCATTTTACAGAGGGGACCTGAGAATCCATGGGCTCCGATGTCCATGGGGGGTCCTGACCAGTCCTCGGAGGATGCCCAGGGCCAGTGAATTCTGGGGGCGTCACAAGTCCCAGTGGCCCTGGCCAGTGAGGCTCAGCTGGTTGGAGGATCACCCTGTGCACCAAAGGGTCTCGGGTTCAATTCCTGGTTGGGGCTCATATAGGAGGCAACCAATGTTTGTTTCTCCCACCGATGTTTCCCTCTCTCCCTCTCCCTTTCTCTAAAACCAATTTTTAAAAAAAAAGATCTTCAGGGGAAGACTTTAAAAAGTTACATGTGGGTTTTTACCCTCTGTTGTTCAGGGGCCCACTGTATGTCTGCCTTCCTCGGTGTCCATCAGTCAGGCTTGCGAGAGAGTCAGAGGATTGGTGTTCGTGTATTTTTGAAAAAATATATTTTATTGGTTTTTCACAGAGAAGAAGGGAGAGAGATAGAGAGTTAGAAATATCGATGAGAGAGAATCATCTATCAGCTGCCTCTTGCACACCCCTACTGGGGATGTGCCTGCAACCAAGGTACATGCCCTTGGCCGGGATCAAACCTGGGACCTTTACAATCCGCAGACCGACGCTCTACCCACTGAGCCAAACCGGTCTTGGCTTCATGTATTTTTTAACAAATGGATTCGAAACCCCCCTAAAGTTTTCTTTTGGAAGCTGTCGAAATTGGTTGGCATTTTCTGTTTTCAAGTTCTTAAAGTGTTTGGACTCGAAGAGATTAAGGGAAACACACTTTCATTGCTTTTTTGGCAATAAGAGCTCCTAACAATGGAAACACTTCCAAACATCTGCCTTCAAAGGGCTCTTTCCAAAAGCAGCAACAACCTCGCATTGTTCCCAAATCACTTCCCTCTTACAGGGACCGATTAGGTGCTTTGTTTTGGGGGGACAAATAGCCCACAGTCACACGTCACCCCAGCGAAGTCATCCAACGTGGGCGCTTATCTTTTCCTCAAAAGGAAAACGGGGACCTCACGGCCGGCCGCAGCAGTGTGAGCCACTCCCGGGGTCACTCACCCCCCCTCACAGGGGCATCCTGGGAGCGCCTCTCGGCAGAGGTCTGTCTGTAACAGCAGTGACATAGAGAGGAACTGTAACTGCAGGAAATACTGACTCTGCGCCAGGCACTGTGCAAGCAAGCAGGCTCACACCCACTGGCTCGTTACACCCGCAGACCACGCGGTGTCCGTGCGCCAGCAGGGTCTTACGGGGCTCAGGGAAGCAGGTGCGAGGGTGAGTCCTCTTTGACACATGGGGAAACTGAGGCACGGGAGCGGCAGAACTGCTGTGACTGTGGCTGGTGATACTGTCAGTGAGGAGACTTCATAAGGTAATAGGGGGTCCAGGTGTGAACACGCAGGACCCAGGCCTCAGACGCGGGGCCCAGAGCTTCCCCCCCACCCAGGAGACACTGGGCTTCCGCAGACTGGAGTCTGGCCTGTGGTCTAGGCATCCACGTCTCACACGGATGGACGGGGCAGGGCCCGGAGCACGGTGGACGGGGCAGGGCACGGAGCACGGCCTGTCATCCTCCGGCTTTTGGTGAAGACTCGTCTTCTGGAGCCACAATCTTCTGTGTCACACACTCTGCTCACCAGTGTTCACACAGGCACACACACACTCGCACACACCCCTACCCGGCCCTCCATTTATTGGCCTGGTCTTCCAAGGAAAGCCAGGAGAAAGAACATCTACTGAATGCCCTACAGAGTGTCCAGGGCGTTACATGCATGGCCTCACTTATCCTTGCAACAGCCCTATGAGACAAGTGTCCCTCCATTCCCATTTTACAGATGAGAAAACTGAGGCTGACAGAGAGAGAGGCCCTGCCCAAGGGCAGTGGCAGAGCAAGGGCTCCACCCCAGGTGTGGCGCCAGTTCCAATAGCCCAGGCGCCTGGGCCTCAGTGTCTATAAAACACTCCCCTGCGGTGGGGAGGAGGGAGGAAGAATGGGGCTCAGGCCTCCGCTGTCGGCCTGCTGGGCCTCGGGGACCGCATGACGGCGGAGCGCAGACCTGGAGCCGGACATCGGGGTGCCCGCCTGTCCCCTCACCAGCGGCTGCGTGACCTTGGCCCCTACCCTTCCTGTGTCTCCGTTCGTTCACCTGCAACGCGAGGATTGTAACAGCTTCTGCTCGCAGCGGTGTTGTGGGAATTACAGGAGTGTGTGTGAGCTGCCTCCCGGGAAGCACAGCGGTGTCCGTGCGCCAGCAGGGTCTTACGGGGCTCAGGTTGAGATGACGGCACGAAAAAGGCCGGGGTCTCGCCGGGAACAAGTGTTCGATACCCGTGCACTCCTCATCCACGGCTGCCCAGCAAACTGCCCCGCCCGGCGTCGCTCAGGACACAGGACACTCCTCCGCCTCAGTCTCTGGGCGGGAACCCGGGATGGCCGCCCCGGGGCCCCCCGAGGCTGCGGTCAGATGTCACCAGGGACCTGGTCTCAAAGCCGGCGTGGGCTGTGGTCCATGTCTGATGCACGCCGGCCGCGGGCAGAGATCCCTGCGGAGCTGGCTGGCTGGGCGGCTGCGGGTCCTCACAGCCTGGCGGCTGACTCCACGGAGCAGCTCAGAAGCAGGAGGCAGCTGCCCTGTCCCTGTGTCTAACCCTGGGTGCCACGCACTGGCATTTCCTGATGCCCAGTGGGCAGTACAGGTCAGTGCCATCCGCCGCGGGGAGGGCACTTCGGTGGTTAAAAACGGAAGACAGGGCCCCAGGGGTGTCAGAGGCTCCCACCGCCAGGTCACAGCCAGCACTGTCCTCTGAGCCCCTTTCCAACCAAGGGCTTCCTCCCACTCCCTCCCTCCAACCTGGGCTTCCACAGATGCCGGCCTGTGGTCTCGGCATCCACATCTCACACGGATGGACGGGGCAGGGCAGGGAGCACGGTGGGAGGCGTGACCTCACCTGTGCTGAGCACGGCCTGTCATCCTCCGGCTTTTGGTGAAGACTCGTCTTCTGGAGCCACAATCTTCTGTGCACACACTCTGCTCACAGGACAGAGGCCGTCCGTGTGAACGGGACCAGTCTCAGCCCCACAGGACAGAGGCCGTCCGTGTGAACGGGGACCAGTCTCAGCCCCTCAGGACAGAGGCCGTCCGTGTGAACGGGGACCAGTCTCAGCCCCTCAGGACAGAGGCCGTCCGTGTGAACGGGGACCAGTCTCAGCCCCTCAGGACAGGGGGCTGTCGGTCTGACGGCTGGCTGATGGCCTCTCGTTTATTTCCCGCGCCGCCCAGGCTGCTCAGGCAGCTTTTCGGGGCCTCAGTCCTCCCCTTGAGGCCGGTACGGGAATAGTGCCTTCCGTGCAGTTCTTATGAAAAGTAGAGGCATGTGTGAAGAGCTCAGTACCAGGCCTGGAACATCGCTACACGTCTGGTTAACCGTGATTTTATTGTTGACAGTTCATGGCCTTGGGCAGGGACCACGATACGGTTTTAGGTGTGAGAAGCCAGGGGTAAGTCTGAGCCCGTGGAGTCATGAAAATCTTACGATAAAACACTGGGTTACCTGTCAAAATGAACACAGATGATCATGGAATTGTAGGCAACTTAGACATTCTTTAACCTTTTTTGTATTCTCCAAATTTTCTGTAACATATTGTCTTTACAACCAGAAGAAAAAGCTATTAAAAAGGAGGGGAGGAAGGAACGAAAGAAGGAAGGAAGGAAAAGAGGAAAGACAGGGACAGGCAGCGCCTCACCCACCTCTTTCTGCCTCCCTCTGCCTCTGGCGAAGGGAGCCCATCCTCACCATGAACCCGAGCCAGTATGGCAGCGACTCCTCCGGGAAGCGAGCAGGAGGGGCCCTGAAGAGGGGCCGCCCGGCTCCCCGCCCGCTGGGTTCCTTCCTCCGGCTGTCGGACGCAGCGGCTGATGTCGGGCACATCTGTGTTGGGATCCGGAACCATCACGCCCGACCTTGGACGGGTCACTTCCCACCGCTGACCTCAGTCTCCTCATCTGTGAAGTGGGTGCACAGTGGCCTCCCCCTGGTGCAGTGGAGACGAAGATAATATTCGGGTGACGGGCCACCGGTGGGGCCCATCGCCCGGTTCCTCCTGGCTTGGCAGGTCAGGTCCCCCGACAGGTACCCCATGTTCTAAGGAGAGGAAGGCCCGTAAGGATCGCACGGACAGCCGGGAGGCCTCCGAGGAAGGGGCGCCGGCCGGGCCCCTGCAGGGCAGGCCCGTGGGCAGGAGCTCCTCGGAGCCTGGGAAGTGAGAAGAGCATTTCCCTCTCCTCTCCCTCTCCCCCGTCACGAGGTAGAAGGAGGAGGCCCCCGTTAATCAGAGCCTGATGGGGAACTAAGGCCGCCATGGTCACTGTCACCTCACCGGCTGGCCACAGGCAACCACATGGCCAAAGCCAAGGTCAGGGCAGGAGCAAACTCCTCCTTGCTGGCCAGAAGAGCTGCGGGCGAGGAGGGAGGGGAGGCGAGGGGTCAGGGCCCACAACGCTCTGCTGCGAGGGCGTTGCCCGGGGCTGGGGTACCCTGGTGAACTGGACACTGGTGGCATTCCTGGCCAGCAACGGAGGTGGGAGCCCACGGCTGGAGCCAGGCTCACCGTCGCTCTCGGTCTGCGGGGCCTGGGTGCTGTGGGCCACAGAGGGCAGGCAGGGACTCCCTGTGTCCCCAGCGGAGGTTAGAGGGCAGAAGTCGCAGGACCCTCATGAGAGGTGATCAGACTCCTGACCTGGCCGGGTGGGGCCGCTCAGGGGCCACAGGGATCCGGGCGGGGCCGCCCCTGCACCACGACTTTGTGGGACCCCATCTGCAGGCACCTCGGGCCTTCAACCCGCAGGAGCCGAGACACGGGAGAGGGATGAGAAAGGCCTGAGGAGCCTGACAGCAGCACCCACACTCTGGAGCTGGGGCCCGGCCCTGCCTGCGGGGAGCAGGGAGCCGTTCTGAGTGAGTTGCAGACTGAGGTTTGAAAACAGCCTCGGTGGGCTGCCGAGACCAGTTTGGCTCAATAAATAGAGCGTCGGCTTGGGGACTGAAGGGCCCCTGGTTCGATTCTGGTCAAGGGCATGTACCTTGGTTGCAGGCACATCCCCAGTAGGGGGTGTGCAAGAAGCAGCTAATCGATGACTCTCTCTCATCGATGTTTCTAACTCTCTATCTGTCTCCCTTCCTCTCTGTACAAAATCAATAAAATATATTAAAAAAAAAAAAAAAGAAAAGAAAAGAAAAGAAAAGAAAAGAACACAGGTGGGCAGTGGGAAGCCACCCACTGCCTTCACTGTCAGAGAAGTGTAAATAAGGAGCCGGAACGCTGGTGAACCTTGAGCCCCTGGCAAGGGCCAGAGCTACGCACCGATTGTTTAGTCCAGACCATGGTGGCTCAAGCAATTTCCTGACCAAATAGTCTCAGAGACAATCTCTCTAATATTTACTGACCTTTAAGATTCTCTGTCTGGCCGAAGCCGGTTTGGCTCAGTGGAAGAGCGTCGGCCTGGGGATTGAAGGGTCCCGGGTTCGATTCCGGTCAAGGGCATGTACCTTGGTTGCGGGCACATCCCCAGTGGGGGGTGTGCAGGAGGCAGCTGGTCGATGTTTCTCTCTCATCGACGTTTCTAACTCTCTATCCCTCTCAATTCCTCTCTGTGTAAAATCAATAAAATATATATTTTTTTAAATTGTCTGTCTGTTACCGCCATTGCCTGCCTAAGGGCTAGATGTGTATCCAAAATGGAAGAAAAGATTGGCGAGGCCTGAGCGCCAGTGGAGGTCCTTTCCCTTGTGTGGGTTTCCCGCCGGGCCCCCAACATTCCCAAATGACTATTTCCTATCTCGCCTGTCGTGTGTGCGCGCTCGGCCCTTTTCCAGATCCCGAACCTTGAACCACGCAGGGCGTGGCTCTCACAGCGGGCCGCGCGAGAAACGGGTCATTGCAGCAGCAGGAAGGGCCCCGAAGCTGGGGAGCTGGCCCTTCCGATCGGTGAGGGATGAGTGCAGCCATCAGCAGCTGTGCGATATACAGTAATAAGGCCGGTGGCGCTCCTGCGGTGCCAGTGCTGGTGCTTTGGGGCTAGTACCTCTCCATCTGCAGCACAACTGCACAGTCACTATTGTTGGGTAATGTCTCCCCCGTGGTGACGAGGCAGAGAGGGTCACGTCTGCCCGAGGGCACACGGGGCGAGGCGCCCGGCCGGGGCCCCAGGCAGTGGGAGTTTCATTTGTAGCTATGCTGTCCCCTTGTGTTTTAGGAAGTGAATCTTGAGAGGCTGATACCCACATTGGGCTGCAGTGCTGCTCTGTCACCATACCCGCCTCGAATAAACTGCCTTCTGAGGACCAGGATGAACGGAGGGAAATCGTAACGGACAGATACAGGGCCGACAGCGTTTCTTTAAAAAAATTAGAAAAAGAAGTGAAACCTCTTCATGTTTATACTCCAGTGAGTTAAATGCCCAGGAAACCGGTCCCTTGGTAGGTGCTCAAGAAATGTCAGCTCCCGGGCCTTTTCCTCCACTGACCTGGGCTGTCAAGCCTGCTCCTGTTGCCATGGTGATCCTCCCAGGGGCCCACAGAGATGTGGCTGGAAGAAATGTGCTGAGCCAGGACCCCGGCTCTGCCATCTGGCCGTTGGCCGCACGGGCCTCGGAATCCTGAGCTCTGGAACACGGGCACTGGACTCGGCTGTGACCAGGGAGGCTGTGGAATGCCTCCCGAGGTCTGGCACTCTCTGCCTCCTCACCCAGTTCCTGCTCTTCCAGAGGGGCCTCAGGCGGGGGTGTGCATGCTCACACATATGTGTGCACATGTGTACGTGTGCATGTGTGTCTGAATGTCCACGTCACAGACTGTCCCAAGGGTGGCAGCCGTGTAGGACAGGGCAGGTCTGGAGGCAGGAGGCGGCCACAGGGAAGCCCAGGAAAGCTTCACTGTCCACCAGCCCCAGACCACCCCAACACCCCAGGGCCAGTGTGCGGGGCGGGGTGCTCAGGAAGAGCAGGCCTGGGCTGATCCCGCGCCACCATGACGCTGGGCAAACCTCAGGACCCTCTGAGCTTTCAGCCCTGGACCGGCATTAACAGGCCTCCGGGCTACACACACCCCCGGCCCAAAGACCACGGGCTACACACACCCCCTGCCCAAAGACCACTGTTACTGAGCACGCTGCCTCCCAGGCTTGAAGCTGAACAGGTAACCCATCGTCTCAGCTGGTCCTCCAACAGCCCCGGGAGGGACTCGTGCTAATTCCACTTTGTAGATGGGGGCCGAGGACCGAGGAGCCACGAGGCCTGAGTCACACAGCTGGGCACAAAGCGGGAAGGCAGCCGACAGAAAGAGCAGCATCGCTTTGAAACAGCAAATCTAATCTATGACTTAGCATTGTTTTCTGACACTTTTCCCCGTTTCAATGAGGTATGATTGGCTTGGCATTGGGTGTGCTTTTAACGATTTAGAGGTGATGGCGGGGGGCTGGCACTCCACCTTCCCAGTGTATAGGGGCTGGCCCTGCAGGTCACACACACGCTGCTCAGCATCTCAGCATCTTCTTTTTTAAAAAAATATTTTTGATTTCAGAGAGAAAGTGAGAGGGGGAGAGAGAGAGATATCATGGACAGTTCCCATGGGGAGTTTGACAAATCTGCTCAAGGCCCTGCCGAGGGGGCGAGTGGGGTTTGACATCTTACCCTACACTCTCCTGGCGTGGAGGGCGAGGTGTCTCATAAAATGCTCACAACACCCGCCTGACGTCTGAACTTGAACTGACTATTTTATCCACAAAGAGTCTCTTAAATCTGGAGAATGATTTCTGGTTAATGAGCAAATTTTTTAAAAATACATTTTCTCCTCACCAGTTTCCCAGAATACTAGTAAAATGAGGTCAGTTATAGAAACCTGTGTCATGTCAGAGCACAGAGCCTGTGCGCACACACGTGCACATGCACACACACTAGCTCGTGCGTGTACTTTTAGCACATACAGCACATGGCACACAGTAGGATCCTCCTTTCTCTCTCTCTCTCTCTCTCTCTCTCTCTCTCTCTCTCTCTCTCTCTCGGGCAGGGCCCACGTGCACCTATGCTTCATTCCTAGTCCCTGACCCAAAACCGGCCACAGAGTGGACCCTTGCAATGTCTGGTGACGGACTGAAGGCTCTGGTGAGCGATGCAGGAGTCATACGTGTCTTTGAGCTCAGGGGGGAGTCACACATGCATCGTCACTTTCAGGGAAACCTACCAGGTGTACCGGTTAATAATGGCAGATTTTGTAATCAAAGAAAACACGATAATTTCAAGAGGAACATCCGAAGTGCTTTGTTCAAAGTAATGTCCATCGCTAGCTACACATTTCTCCCATCTCTCAGGTAATGTGTGGACACTGTCCCAATAGAACTTTTCTTGTTTTGAAGCAAACCATTCAGAGACCCAATTTTCCACTTCTTCGTTTGATTTGAAGTGCTGCTCAGAAAGTGCGTGTGCCATCGATCGGAACAAGTGGTCATCTGAAGGAGCAAGGTCTGGCGAACACAGCAGGTGGGTTAATACTTCCCAGCAAGATCTTTTAACATGTTTTTAACTGGTTTTGAAGTGTGTGATGGTGCATCATCATGAAGCAAAATTACTTTGCCGTGTCTTCTGGAACATTCTGGTCATTTCACAATAAAGCGTGGTTCAAATGGATTATTTATTGTCGGTAGCAATCAGTATTAACAATTTTACCTGGATTTAGAAGTTCATAATCCACCACATCTTCCTGATCCCACCAAATGCTTTCCGAAGCAAAATGACCTGCTTTGGATGTTGATGGTTGACCTGGATTAACCCATGATTTTGTGCATTTGGGATTCTCAAAATAAATCCACTTTTCATTGCCAGTCACAATTTGATGCAAAAAAAAAAAAAAAAAAAAGACTTTCTTTTGTGCCGTTGAAGTAACATTTTACTGATGACTTTTCGGTTTTCCACTTGTCTTTTGTTCAATTGATGTGGCACCCATTTTCCTTCCTTTAAAAACTTTCCCATTGCTTGTAAACGATCGGAAATTGTTGGCTGAGCAACGTTTAATCTTTCTGCAAGTTGTTTTTGAGTTTGGCATGCATCTTCATCCAATAATGCTTGTCATGGTTGGTCTTCAAACTTTTTCTGTTGACCTGGACATTCTTTGTCTTTCATATCAAAATCATCACTTTTAAAGCATTTAAACCAGCGTTCACAAGTATGTTCACCATAAGTTTCCTGAAGTACTCAGCAGCACTTTTCTTCAAAATAGTGAATTATAATTTCCCGCAAATGCTTTTTTTTATATACGAAATTCGACATTTTTTAATATATATTTTATTGATTTTTTTACAGAGAGAAAGGGACAGGGATAGAGAGTTAGAAACATCGATGAGAGAGAAACATCCATCAGCTGCCTCCTACACACTCCCTACTGAGGATGTGCCCGAAACTAAGGTACATACCCTTGACTGGAATCAAATCTGGGACCTTTCAGTCTGCAGGCCAACACTCTATCCACTGAGCCAAAACGGTCAGGGCCAAAATTCGACATTTTTAAGTGTAAAAATATCTATTATGTTAACACCTTCAGCAAATTTGACATATGAAGTTTTGCAGCTTGCTGTCTATACAACAAAATAGTATACATATCAAGTCGCATATATATCAACATATTTGTAACTCCATCTATTGAAAAAAATCCGCATCGTTAACCGGTCCACCTAGTATACGGCCTTTAACTCCACAACCCTGTCCAGAGAACGCCGGAGCCTTGCACTGAGGGACTCCCCCCAGTGCAGCCCCACCTATCACCTACGAAGGAGGCTCTGCAAACAGGTGTCAAAGCCCTAGCAGCAGCAGAGCCTACTGGGTGTGGAGCCCTACTGTGAGCCAGGAGGCAGGCCTGACCACCACAGGCACTGCTCAGCCCCTGCTTGCGGAGATAGCACCCCTGAAAGAGAAAGGGAGGGACTAGCAGACATGGCGAATCGGGTCCCACCCTCACAGCCAGCTCAGCTGCTGGGCCTCCTCTGGCATCTCCCCCAGAGTGCCGCTACTCGGCCTGTCACAGCCCCTCTGCCAGGGAACGAGCAGACCCGCGAATCCTACCCAGTGGGCTGGAACTCGGGTTCTGCCACCTTCCAGCTGTGTGACCTTGGGCAAGTCACATGCCCCTCTGGGCTCCACTGTCCTTCAAGTTCCGTGGACTGGTGACAACGGCCAGCCTCCGTGGCGCAGCAGGGCCCGGCTGCGGGATGCTGACCCGAGCACAGAGGGCTCAAGGCCCCAGGGGCTGCGAGGTGACTTCACGCGCACGGGCACAGCAGGAAGAAAATGCGGCTCTGGAGCCAGACAGACTACAGTTGGGCCCCAGCTTTGCCAGGGACCTGCTGTGCAGCCTCAAGTAAGTCACTTCTCTCTGAGCCCGTCTCCTCCTGTGGGGGCGTTCGCACTGAGGCAGCGGAGCCCCAAGCAGGTGACTGCGCTGAGCAAGCAGACCCCCGGCTGCATCCAGCGTGGGGAGGCAGCAATGCCAGGGCGGGAACCAGTTTTGAAAATACCGTAACACAGATAAATAGCATAATAAAGCCCATTGCCTCAGACCTCTGTCCCCTCCCTGGCAGGCTAGGTGAGAGGAAGACAGACTCTGCAAACATCCTGTGCAGTCAGAACCACTTCCACTCGAGTGCTCTCCAGAGGCTGGGAGCAAGGTTCCCCTGACCTTGACCTCCAGGAGTGCAGGGACCAGCTCCAGCGTGGCCCAGGGGAGGGCGGGTGAGCAGGTCTGACTCTGAGCCTCAGGCTCTGCCTCTGCAAAATGGGGTCATGTCTTCCGGGGGCTCCAAGAACCACATCTGACTTGCTTTTGGGGGAAGGGGGAGCCACATCTCTGGACACATCTCTGGCCTCGGCCCCCAGGCCAACTCCAGAGTCCAATGTGGCCTGGGCAGGGGGTCCCCATGGCTCCCACCGAGGCTCCACAGGCCCCTCGTGGCTGAAGCTGAGCAGCCAAAGGGTGTGGGCAGGGGGGTGGGGGGCACAGGGCTGCCACAGGTAAAGGCCTTCTTCCTGCTGAGGTGTAAGGCAAGGAAAGGTCTGGGAGGCCACCCCACTGAGCTATTGACTTTGGATTTTTTTTCTTCTGTCTTATCTGCAAGGAACATGTATTACTATTTTTATAATAGAGAGGGGAGAAAAGCTCACTTTAAAAAAAATATGTATCTATTGGCAAAATGCCCATCCATATCAGGCCTGTGGGCCTCTGAATGTTTTCTAATTAATTTTTTAAAAATTAATTTTCCAGCAGCCCCACCCCCGGGGTTAGTGCCCAACTCTGACCAGTGGAGAGGCCAACGCCCTTCGGAGCTTCTGGCCACACCACAGTCTCGCCCGAGAGGCTGCACACCCCAAGTGGGCTGTGCACCCCGCCACCCACCACCTCCAGGGCCAGAGCCAATGAACTAACAGGCCTTTCAAAGGTGTTCCCACCTCCAGCGGGGGCCATGCAGGAGGCAGCCAATCCAGCACTCTCTCATCATTGATGTTTCTCTCTCTCTCCCTCTCCCTTCCTCTCTGAAATAGATGAAAAAGATTTTTTTTAAAAATATTTCCAGTAGACGCAGACAGGAGGAGAAGAAAGGGAGTGGAGTTGGAGGAAGCCTGACCAGGGAACTGTTCACGAGGGGCTTCTCCCCTCGGAGCTGCAGGGCAAGGCCAGGCGTGCTGAGCAGACAGGACGCGGCTTCATTGTGTTAGAAACCAGCCTGGCACCTCCGCCTGGGAGGAAGGACCCACTGGATGGAGCTGGAAAACCCTCGTGTTCCCTCCGCACGGAGCAGCGGGCACCCGGACCAATGCCCTGCCTCCGAATGTCCGTGTGGGCGGGGCACCAGGCGCCAAGGCAGCAGGGGACGCGGTGCCGTGGCCCAGGAGGCCCTTCAGCGTTTGGGAGGAGCTGGAGGAGCTGGAGGAGCGCGGCCGGCTGGTCTGACAGGGTTGGGACCAGCTTCCCCCAGAGCTGGCCCAGAGGTGACCCTGAATGCT
Organism: Pipistrellus nathusii; assembly: GCA_963693515.1. NCBI lineage: Eukaryota > Metazoa > Chordata > Mammalia > Chiroptera > Vespertilionidae > Pipistrellus > Pipistrellus nathusii. Next base: position 93,821,519 of record OY882861.1, read on the forward strand.
GCAGGACGAGGCGTGCCCTCTTCCATTTGCCTGCGGGGGACAGCGCAGAGTGGGCGCTGCACCGAAGGGGGAGGAAATGCTGCGGCCGCTTCGGTGTCTCCTCACCTGCGGTGAGGGCGAGCTCACCGAGCCAGCCTTCTCCTCCAGGCTGGGAGACCAGTCCCGGTTTATCCCTGCCGTCCCAGAATTATCGCTGGTAACGTAGCTGTGTTTTTAGCAATTTTTTTAATGATAATGTTATCATATAATTGTCCCCATCCCAAACCTCTCCCCACGTATGCCCCCACTCCCCTGTTGTCCATGACCACTGGTTAGGCTTCTATGCATGCATACAGTCCTTTGGTTGATCTCTCCCCTTTACCCGCACCCTCTCCGACTTTCCCTCTGAGGTTTGACGGTCTGATCGCTGCTTCTCTGTCTCTGTTTTTGTTCATTAGTTTATGTTGCTCATTATTTCCCTTAGATGTGCGAGATCCTTGGTAATGCTGCTTTTACTCAACACATCCTGGTTTTGGGGGGAAATGATAGTCACCCTGCCCATTTCCCCGTCAAAGCTCCGTGGCAATCTTCCACCATCTCCAGGCAACTCGTCTGCTCACCAGCCTCAGACACCGCCATGCCCGACTTCACCTTCCCCACCCTGCCCTGTCCCAGGTGACCACCACCTGCAACGAAGCTGCCGGCTCCTCTCCCCCCTCCACGCAGTTCCTGGACCCCCACCCCCTCCCGCTGCTGAGCACGCTTCTGCTGCCGTTTGCCTGCCCCCCCCACACACTGGTCTGTGAATCCCTTGCAGCACAGGCTGCCTTGTTCATCCCCAAGTCCTTCCGTGGAGCCAGCCCCTGCCCCAGAGAGGCCTTTGGTGGATAATGTTTGTTAAATTAACGCACCGCCACCAATCACGGTTCCTGCCAAGGCCCAAGGAGTCAACCCGACCATCAGCTCCTTCCCAGTCCTGGCCCCACGCCCTGCAGACGTCACACTCTGAGGCAATAATGCCCAGGAGTGGGCACACTAACTGGCCAGGGGCCTGGGCCTCCAAGTCCCCAGGAGCCACAAAACCGGGGCTGCCTCAGTCAGCTCCTCAACGGCGCCCTGCGGCTCAGGCATTTTACAGCCTGAGGGCCGCAACAGGCCCATCTTCAGAGGAGAAACCGGGTCCCACCATGGCTACCACAGGCCTCACAAGCAGTGCGCCCACAACCCCCGCACTGGGACTGGAGCCATGGAAGCCACCAAAATACTAAAGATTCATACGCGAGGATGCTCACTGCGGCAGCACCTTTTAAAAGAAAATGCAAACAAAACATGGTGCGTCGTGCGAGCGCACACCCTGCCACGGAAGCTCCGGTTTGTAGGGCGAGTGGTGAGATGAGGAAATGGGCACAGCACGCAAGTGATCAGATTGCACAGCAACAGGGGCTCCATTCTATTTCTACGGCATCTTCTCGGGCAGTGGGGTTAGGCGCCTTTTTCCGTTGCTGCATCGTTCAGTCTTCCACGCTACTGCCCGGAGAAAACGGCTGTGAATCAGCCTGCGTTGCTGAGGCCGAGGGCGGGCAGCGGAGGAGATGCTGAGCCCCAAAGGCGTGGCCGCGGACCCTTGCCCAGCGCTGTGCCCGAGCCCACAGAGCTGACGTAAACCCAGGAAAAGTGGGCCGTGGGCCGGCGGCCAGGACAGCCTCCCACACTCAGGCAGCTGGAAGGCAGCCCACCTCGCAGCCCACCCGCCATTACCCTTCCCCAGCCCCTCCTCAGAACGCAGACAATTCTGGGTCTGTCACCGGCCTGTGAGCCATCCAATTCCGCCCTGGCTTAAGGCTGGCCCTTGTGCCAGGCCCCTGCAGTGCCCAGGAGAACCGAACCGGAGATCTGCCTGACCTCCCCCTGGACAGACCCTTTCTGCAGGTCACCGCCTCTGCTTGCACATCTCCAAGGACCAGCAGCTCACTGGCCACACCCATCCATCTCGGATCAAAACTCCTCCAACCCAGCCCTGGCCTGTTGGCTCAGTGGATAGCGTCAGCCTGCAGACGGAAGGCTCCCGGGTTCGAGTCCAGTCAAGGGCATGTACTTTGGTTGCAGACTCAATCCCCAGTCCTGGTTGGAACCCATGCAGGAGGCAACCAATCTTTGTGTCTCTCACATCAATGTTTCTCGCTCTCTCCCCCTCCCTTCCACTCTCCCTAAATGTTAGTGGGAAAATATCCCCAGGTGAGGATTAACAACAAACAGTCCTCCAACCAGCCCAGCTTGCTCCCCACGGCCTTTCCTCTATCACCCTCTGTCCTGTCCAAGGAGGAGGCCCACAGACAACAAGGTCCATCCCCTCCCATCCACACCGGCCTTTCGAAAAGCCCTGCTCAATCCCAGGCACACAGACCGCCTGGTCTCCCCAGCACTGACTGCGGTTAACTCCTTCCTGGAGAAGTTTCAATCCCCTCCTCCATAAACTGTGCAGCAGGCTAGCCGGGGTGAGAGGCTGCGGCTGACACAGAGGGGCTGCCTCTCTCTCCCACCCCTCCTCACTCCCCCCTCACATGTCTCCCCTCCTCCCCCCCACCATCAAAGTGATTCTTAAAGACCTTGAAGTAGAAGCCATCAGCCCCCTCTTCCCTCCCCCGCCCCCCCCCCCCGCCCTGCCTTCAGGAAACACCCTCACTGCCCTGCAGGGAGCAAACCTCTCCCTGCAGGAGTGGCGGCCCCATCAGATCCACCTGGGCTGGCTGTCTGCCCATTAGGACGCCTGACCCGTTAGCCCAGAAACTTCCCACTCTCGGATGGCTGAGCGAGGCCCCAGCCTCACACACATCCATGAGCACTGAGCCCAGCCATACCCACCCTCGCCCAGCTACATGCCATCTCCCCCCCCCCCCCCGCCCCATTCCTTGGGAGGGGCAGGGCACTGGCTCCCCTTGGCCTCCACACCACTTCCACCTCTAGGTTACCTGTCAGCGACATGAAGTTCCCTGCTCTCTGACTATGAGCAATGAGAACTCTGCATCCCCACCAGGGTTAGTGGGATGGTATCCAGAAGAGGGGGGGCGGGGTGGGGTGCGGTCAGGCCCTAGCAAGATGGTCCTCCTCTGCCCTTCTAGGGTGCAAACGGGCCTCCTCCCTCAATGCCCCTGCCCAGGGCACTCCCACTGGGACGCCAGCCCTGGAGGGCTCTGCCTGAAGGAAGCCCCCTAACCAGCATTTATATAACAACAACATAAGCATTTTATTTTTTCATTAAGCTTCTTAGTCTCTTAGTATCACAATGGAATGATGAGAAAAAAAAAAAATCTCATGAATCTGCCCATCTCTAACACAGAGCAGAGTCTTTGAGGCAATCGGGGGAAGGGGTGGTAGAAGTGCCAAAAATTCCAACGTCACATCTCTCCGTGGCGATGAGGCCGGAGGGGGCGGGGGTGGAATGGTGAGAAGGTGGCACTGTCCTAGTGGTCCTTGGCATTTGTGTCATGACTGACATGCGATGATCTGCACAGAGCACCCGCAGGCTCTCCTGGTGCCGGCCACATGCCCTCCGTCTGTGCAGACGCCCAGGCTTTCCAGCCAGTGCTGAGCACAGCCGGCAGCCAGCTCTGCCGGTGGGCAGCGGGAGAGCTGCGTGGAGGGCGGAGGGCAGGCCAGCAGCTCAGGGTGTGTGAGTCCGAGGAGTCCCCGAGGCTGGTCCGGGAGCAGCGCGGAAGGCGATGGCACAGGCCGAGGCCTCGGGAGCGGGCGCCTAGAGCTTCACGGTGCCGGGCGGCAGGCTGTCGTTGCAGAGTCTGTAGTAGCGCAGGTCGTTGACCAGCCTGTGCACATTCTGGGTGAACGAGGGCAGGTCCTGGAAGGCATGGGCACAGCTACAGCCTGGCCGCACCCAGCACCCCGTCACCCACCCGCCCACCAGCACGCCCACCCCAGGGAGCACTCCTGTACGCAACGGGCCACTTCCGCTCCCTCCCGCGCGTGTGAGCGCACAGGCCCCGTGGGGAGAGGGAGGGCGAGGCTGCCCCCGTGTGCCCGGCCAGGCTCGGAGGCGTGGAGGCTGGGAAGCAGGCCTCAGTGACAAGGCGGAGGGAAAGGGGCGCTGGTCGGGCTGCCAGTGTCTCCCCTTCACCGAGTCCTGTCCAGCATGTCCACAGACTCTCTTCCCAGTGCTCCAGGCAGGCCTGCCACTTAAGGAGCCCGCCTGTACTCGTAATCTCACCTGCTGACCACCGCCACCGGCTGGGCCGCAGACAGCGAAGAGAGGGATCCTCGCAGCTGAACCCCACACCCTCCCAGGCAGTACTAGGAGGTGGCCGAGGCTGCACCCTCATCTTTACAGCGTGAATACAGATGCTGGACCACCCAGCAAAGCGTGAGCAACACCAATGGCTCCTGCCACAGTGTGGGCAGCTCCATCTGAAGCTCCGCTGGCCGGGGGCTCAGGGAAGAGCGAGGCACCTCCAGCCGCCTCCTCCCTGGCTCCCTCCCTCCTCTTCAAGCTGCAGTGCAAGGCCTGCCTCTGCCCAAAGCCCTCAGACGTCCGTTTCCAGGCTCCTAGGGGCAGGTCCGCGCCCCTCTGCTGAGCTCTCAGCGCCCTGCCCATCTGCTGTGGACAGTGCACGCAGCCCTGCAGCCAGGGCGCCAGGCCTGGCCCGCCCCCTGCTCTCCCATTCCCTAGTTCTGCACCTGCCAACTGATGGCTGGCCTTTCTGAGCATGGGTTCGCCTGGGAATGGGGTTAAAGGGGCCCATGCATCAGAAAGCCAGTAAGGTCTGTGCCAGGCTTCCCAACAGTGCGTTATGAAGGCAGAGATGGTGCCCACCCTGCCCAGGCCCTGCGAGGAGCTGGCTTCAACCAGACAGTGAGTGAGCGAGCGAGTGAGGGATCCTTTACGTCCTCCTCAAGAAAACATACCAGCGGGTCTCTTAAACCAGCCGCTTCCAAATTCCAGCCTGAACTTCCTGGTGGAGCACAGGTATCACTGTCTGTGTGTTAAGTGCCAGGAGCTCTGAGGCATGACTAAATGTGGAACCCACCGATAACGGCATCGGGAGAATCTGATCACTATTAGAATTTGGACTCCAGAGCAGCGGTCGCCAGCTGGTGGTCTGCGGACCTGATGGCCCGTGAGGTCCGAAAGGCTGGCGACCGCTGCTCTAGGAAAGAAAGGCAACTCAGTGGCTGAAGCTTTAAGCCCCGGAGCCAACAGGTAGACGCCAGGGAAGAAAGGCTTCGGAAGACAGGAGCCGAGTCTAAGAAAGGCACGCGCTGCCTCAAAGCCACGCGGGAAGGCCGCCTGCCCCCACCGAGCGGGACCAGGCGTGAGCCCGCCGCCCCCCCTGCAGCCTGGCCTCTCTCCTCACCCGATCCATCTTGAAGTTCCGCCCCAGCACGTTCTTCTGGTTGGCATCCACGCCGTCACAGCCGCTCAGGAACTCGGGGAGGAAGGCTGCGAAGAAGCCGTCGAAGTCCACGGAGGCCATGTTGTAGATGGCGATGGCGATCTCCTCCTGCAGGAGGTCGTGGGACTTGTGCACCAGCACCTGCAGCAGCACGTTCACGAACTGGAACAGCATGGTGGTCCGGAAGATCTTCTGCAGAAGAGCCAGAGTGACGCGGGCGCCGGGGCTCGGGGCCTCTCCGGGTCCAACCAGGGCCAGCGCCATGGATGAGGAGCCTTCTGGGAAATGGGCACTCACCTTGTGGTACAGCTTCTGCTTGGTGTTGAGTGTCTCCAAGTAGAAGAGGTTTTGTTTAAATAGGTGGATGTCAGGCTGCAGAAAGGACTGTCCAAAAGCCTGTCCAAGAAATAAGACCACCGTTCTACTGGCAGCACGAAGCACCGCCAGGCCCTCTGGGCACCCTCCCCCACAGGGAGATACCCCAGGAGGGGCTCCTTCCGCCACCGCAGTCTCCCCGCCTGTCTGGTCCGGTCTCAGGAGTGGTCCGTGGAGTCCTGTCTCCTAAGTCCTTCCACTGGGTCCGACTTCTTCTGGTCCCACCCTGCCCTGGGAGAGCTTGTTCGGAGGCTCCAGCGGGGGAGCGCAGCTACTCGTACGCCCTGGACCAAACACCGGTTCTCTCCCCTGGGGGAACGCCACGCTCTTTGACCGAGCACACAGCTTCGGGAGGACACATATGGAGTGGTGAGGGAGGAGGGGACACCCGCCAGCCAGCCATATCAGCCGAATCAACCCTGGCGATCAAGGGGGTGACATGTCACAGCCAGATCGCTCTCACATCCTCATCCTACATCTTTTGTAATGAACCTCTAGACTCCTTCAGGAAGACTTATCTTTGAAGCAAAAAGCTAAAAACTAAGACAAATAGCTAAGCCTCCCCTCAAGACAACTACTCACAACTCCCATAAGCCCTCTCCCTGGCATCCTAGGTCTTACAAAACAAAATCCTTAGAGGCTCGTCACAACCAGCTGCCTCTGTCTTAGAATTAAGCAATAGCAAATTTTTAAACTGCTTTGTAATTTCTGGGCTGTAAAAGTTAGAACCTCCCCCACAAAAAACAAAAACAAAACAAAAAACACAAAAATACCACAAAGAGCCTTGTGCCAATGAAGACGGGGAGAATGGGGCAGGTCAATGATAGGCAGACCAGTCGTGTGCAGGACACCCCCCAGAATAAGCCAGGTATGGCCTTTTCATTCTGTCCTAAGCTTCAAGGGTCTTGTAACTCCTGCTGCAGTGATCTCTATGCCCACTGGTTTCCACTCATTTTTTCAAGTATGGTTTACCAAGTCTAACACAGAGTAAAATCCTCCCGCCACTCCCCTCTGAGGGTCACCTTTATATAATTCTGACCCACCCCCCCAGTGTCTAACCACCATCACAATGGAGATAAGAACCTCCAGCTCCTCAAAGTTTCCTCCAGCCTCAGGCAACCACTGCTCATTTCCTGTCTTAGGCCTGCCTCTTCCAGAACGTAATAGAATGCAATCATGCCAAGCGTGTCAAACTCACAGCCGGAAGGCTGCATATCTCGTTTAAATAAATGAGGCATGTGGCCCATTGACCACGAGTTTGACATGCTTGAATTGTAGACAGCCTTCTGAATCCAGCTTCTTCACCTACCATAAAGTAAAATAATGTATTTACACTGCCGTTTGTATGTTCCTTTTTTTTTCTTTTTTTCTTTTTTTTTTTTTCAATTCAGTATCACCTGAGGATATTTCTCCATTGATTTTTTTTTCGGAGAGGAAGAGACAGAGCGAAACATCAATGTGAGACACGTTGATTAGGTATATGCCCTTGACAGGAATTGAACCCAGGACCCTCAAATCCGAGGGCCAATGCTCTATCTACTACCCTGTTTCCCCGAAAATAAGACAGTGTCTTATATTAATTTTTGGTCCCAAAGATGCACTAGGTCTTATTTTCAGGGGATGTCTTATTTTTCCATGAAGAAGAATATGGTACACATTTATTGTTAAATGAAAATAAAGGAAACTTATTACCTGTATACGATATGGTAGTACGGTAGTTGTCAACACAAACCAGACAAACTGAATCATTTACTCACTTATTCAATAACAATCATGTCATCATCATCTGGAACATCATAATGACAATCCAATTCCTGAATTTCCTGGTGAATTTCTTGTGACTCCATTTCTTTCAGAATCAGTGGACCAAATCTCTCATATTTAGCAATAGCATTCTGAGACAGAGCCTAGGGGGGCCTTATTTTCTGGGGGATGCCTTATATTTCACTCAGAAGGAAACCTGTAAGTAGGTCTTATTTTCGGAGGATGTTTTATTTTCGGGGAAACACGGTAAGCCAAACCAGCTAAGGCTGTTTCTTTCTTTCTTTTTTTTAATCCTTACCTGAGGATATGTTTATTGATTTGAAGGTGAGAGGAGACAGAGAAAGAGGGAGGGAGGGAATAAGAGAGAAAAAAAACATCAATGTGAGAGAGAAACATCGATCAGTTGCCTCTTGTATGCCTCCAGTGGGGAATCAAATCCACAACCCAGCTATGAGCCCCGATTGGGAATTGAACCCACAACCCTTTCATGTATGCAATGATACTCCACCTGTCTGAGCCGCCCACCTGGCCAGGGCAATATGTTCCTTTGTATTGTTGAGCAGCAGGCTCTTGCATGCATGCATCACTATTTACTCACTACCAGCAACAGGTATTTGGAAATACTTTTAAAAGCCACTGTAAATTCTTGTGCACAGGTGAATATATGTTTTCATGTGTCTTGGGTAAAATACTTAGCCGTGGAAACTGTTTTCCAACGTGGCTTTTACCAATACTGTCTACCAAAGAAGACTTCAAAGCGAGGACAGAGGTTAAGAGGAAGGCAGAGGAGACAAACACTTAGTACTCCACACCGAAGCCCGAGGTGGGAGCTGGCGATGGAAGTTCAGCGAAGTGATTGCAGGAAGCCCGGGGCAGGCAGGTGCTTTTCCAGAGAGATCCCCACACAAGGGGTTTGGGTGCATGTGTGCTGGTGGGAGCTGAAGGGTGAGGAAAAGCAAGCACTGAAAAAACAAAAGAAAACCTTCCTCTTCAGCCTAGACCTGGAACACAGATTGTCTTATGCACTGAGTGCAGAGCCCGAGCAGCACTGACAGCTGGCCGCCATTTAAGGGGTGGCCTCGTCTTCCACAGCAGGTGTGGCTGCCCCCGAGAGCCCGCTCCCTAGACTTAACAGTCACACCTGATCTGAGAGGGACCCGAGGCACAGGCAGCGCTTCTCCCAATTCTGTCCTAGCCAGAATCCTCCCTACAGATGCGGCATGGGCCCCTCCTCCAGAGACTCTGAGTCAGTTGGCTTCCCGTAAAGAGAGCCTGTGATGCGGATGCCATGTCATCCCACTCGACACCTGGAGACTGAGGATCTGAGAAGTGAATTAAGTGCGCAGTGCTGAGAGGCGGTACTTGTCGAAGTGGGCACGTTAGGGAAGGACTGAGCGTCAGAGAAGCCAAGGACTGACAGCACCAGACCCAGGGGTCCCGAACGAGGCCTGTCTGTTCTCGGGTCACAGGCAACCTCAGCAGCTCTTCTACGTTACCTGCATGATGGCACTGAACTGAGGCTCGTTCTCCATCTGCTCCTCGGCAGCCCCCCTCTGGACACTCGCCAGGACAGTGGACTTGAAGAAGTACCTCCAGTTGTGATGGAGTGTCCGGAAAAGGAGCTCAAACAGCTCAGCCTTCACGTCAGGGGAGGGGCGCTGCAGAGACACACAGAGACCCTCAAACCTTCCCCTCTTGCGGCTCAGGAGTTACTCACAGCCCAGGCCCAGAGCAATAAAGAGGTCTCACAGATGCCTGGCAACAGCAAGCTGTCAGCTTCCCACCCACACCTGTCCTATCAGCAGGTCAGATCAAGAGTACTTGGCAGAAACGGGCTGCCTGAGACAGAATGCCTGGGTTGTGCCAAGGGGCTCTTTTCCGATGGAAACACTCAGGTTTTCAAGCTCAGAAAAGGCTATTAAATGGAAGAACAATTAGGAAAACGGCTTTTCTGTTCAGAAAGCAGCTCATCTCATCTATCATAGTCTTGGTAGTTGTTCCTTTTCCCAGGATAAACAATGCTGTGCAACTAACCTCCATAGAAAGTGGGCTTAAGGGGCACTTAGGAGCCACAGAAAGAAGCCTCAGAGGGTCTGGGGGAGGCAGCACCTCTGAGAGAGGGAGGGGAGCAGCCTGCAGGGCTGACTGCTCTCTAGGCCTGTCTCCTTTTTCACTGGCAGCTGGGATTCTGGGATGAGGAGAGGAGTGGGAGGCAGTCTGCTCGGCAATATTTTCTAATTTGAACAAAAATCTCCAAGTCACTAGAGGGCATGACAGGTCACATTATTCCAGATGGGTCTGGAGAATTCAAAATGATAAGGCCCTGATATATTTAATTCAGCTGATTAAGAAGAAATTGAGACAGAAGGCATGAGCTTCCAAGGCAGGAATCCTTACAGGGCCCACTTGTGTTTAATGATGCAAAGCAAGTGGATTCACTTAAGCCTTAATTTGGACAGTTAAAAGGTTAGCTCTTATTTACGGAACTATTACATAAAATTTAGTTAATCTACTCATTCTGGATCTTGTCATTGCTGTGTCCGTCTGTTCTTCAGGAAGAACAGAGGCTTGCTGTAACAAGGAAAGCTTTGTATCATTCTGAAAACTTGCCTCGTATCCTGGAGATCATGAATGCTCTTGATAGAAAAAGTACATCCTATATAATAAAAGGCTAATATGCAAATCAACCAAACAGAGGAACAACCGGTTGCTATGACACACACTGACCACCAGGGAGCAGACACTCGATGCAGGAGCTTCCTCCTGATGGTCAGTGCGTTCTCACAGGGGGAACGCCCTCCAGGAAGAAGCTGGGCTCACAGGTTGGCAAGTGCAGTAGCAGAGGCAGGAATTTCATGCACCCGGCCTCTAGTTTGTTACAATGTTTGCTGTAGAAAACTATATTCACCTAAAGTTACAAACTGTTTGCCAGGGAGGTTGATCTTTACCAATCAACCTTGCTTACACTAGACTAGATGTAACTAATTCAACCAATATAAAAATATTGTACCAAGCTAAAGGCATTCTTTTTTTTTTTTAAATATATTTTATTGAATTTTTACAGAGAGGAAGGGAGAGGGAGAGAGGGATAGAGAATTAGAAACATCGATGAGAGAGAAACATTAATTAGCTGCTTCCTGCACACCCCCCACTAGAGATATGCCCACAACCAAGGTACATGCCCTTGACCGGAATCGAACCTGGGACCCTTTAGTCTGCAGGCCAACACTCTATCCACTGAGCCAAACCCGTTAGGGCTAAAGGCACTCTTTCTTAGAAAAAAATTATTTTACAAAAATAGAATAAAATAAAATAAAATAACAAATTAAAACACAATTCCTTTTCCTTACTATTTCATTCCTTCCCCAATTGGAGGGGACAAGCCAAGCCGCATACCTCGGCGATGATGGGATACACCTGCTCCATGCTCAGGGAGATGATGCTGGGGAGGAAGGGCTTGAACACCTGGCCGGGCTCCTGTACCACCACCTGCAGGATCTTCAGGAACTTCTCCACCACCCGGCAGCCGGTGCTGCCTTCGTGGAGGATGCTCTCGGCTAGTTGTTCTCTGCAGACAAAGAAACCACACAGTAGCCAAGGAATGTTTCTCTGGGACCAGCATGACACCAACACTGTGGCAAGTGAAGAAGAGGAGCAAAAGCCCCACACTTCGTAGCTGGGCCCCGCCACTTCCCCTTGAAATTTGAAAACCATGGACAACAAGTGTGTGGTTACCTGGTAAACATATTGAGGAAAGTCTGTATGATCTGTTCAGTGAAAGGCACACCCATCTGTACTCTAAGGCCTCGAAACAAAGTGAGGAAAAAGCTCAGCATCTCATCAGTCACATCTAAACAAAGGACAAAGCAAATGATCAGAGGCCTGCACACAGGGATAACGGAAGCCTCTGGCTTGACAGCTTGACAGACTTCCTCTTGCAATCTGCTCTATCATCTCTCTAAGGCTTCCTGCTGAAGAAATTTCCCCAACACCATCAGAGCGGGTGACGGAAAGTGGGAAATGATTAGGGACATGCTGAGAAAACAGCTCTGGTGTAGTGAGCCTCGGCTGATGGCTCCAGATAGGAAATGGAGCCTCCCTCGCCGCCCAGTCCCAGCCGAGTTCAGAGTTTTCACTGCAGATGGAGTATTTTGCACACACACTGATGCAACTATTCAATCGGGTCAACACCAAAGTGCTTCAGCAGTTTCTCTCTGTGACCAATAACCCTGCAGTGAGGGTTAAATCAGGATTAAATGACCAAAAGTGGACAATGAAGATATCTTCAGATGGCTTGACCCTCATCCATTAAATGCATTAATGTCAGAAAACATTGGTTTCATTTAATATAGTTTCACTTCCAGATCTAAACAACCATCTTGTATAGTATGTTTCAGCTCCAACCACACAAACTGCTTACAAAAGGCAATCAGTGAATTTTTGCTGACTCAGAAACCCCCAATATCTCATGAATTTCTGCTGACTCAGAAACCCCAATATCTCCTACCACTGTAAATGCTCTCACATACCTGCAGAGCTAGACAGAGCCCTTAGTGACAACAGCAGCGCGGGGTGCAGCAGACCCACCTTGCCATATGTGTAAGTAAATAGCATTTGTGGAAAGAAGGTCTCTTTCCTCTCCTGTATAATGAATGCCCCGTTACTCTCAGCCATTTAGCTCCACACAGGAGAAGGCAAAGCCTTCAAAATAAAAACGAGGCAAGTAACTCAGTGCCACCTGACACAGGTGTAAAGCCCACGTGAAGGCTCCCTGGGGCCTGAGCCCCAGACCCCCACATAAACCTCACTGCCCTCTGCCTTCAGTCAATGCCTGAACTGCTGACGGGGGCGCTCTACAGAGCTAAGCAGTGACTGGCCCCCTGTGCGGCCTGTGGCCAGCTCCTACCTGACTGATGGATGAAAGCTGGAAAGAGGGCCAGGGAGACCTGAACGGATTCCTGCAGTGACTGGTAGCAGATCTGCCGGGACTTGGTGGATTCCCCGGAGATACTCTCCACGATATCTTCTAAGACACTAAGTGTCTGGTGGATAATCACTTTGGCTGCAAAGCAAGATTAAGTTGCATGTTACGACTTGTCTGATGATCAAGAGTAAGACAAGGGAAGGAGAAGAGATCTGCAAGGGTATTTAGAGGACAGTGACACAGACATAGTCACAGTGACACGGGAATAGTCTCTCTCGATTTTTTCTCTCTCTCCAGTTCCTCCCCTCTCCTTTTCTACCTTTCCTTCCTCCCCCCCTTTTTTACTGTCAGAACTCCATGTGCCCGCTCAGTTTGTCCCTCTATCCTGCTTCTACCCACCAGAAACAAGTCCACAGAGAAGGAAAGATCAAATGTAGCCTCAGGTTAGGTGCCTTAGACTTAAGCCTCTAAAATGGTGAACAAACTGGTGAGAAAACCAGGGTCACAGTAATTACCACAGGCAAGAAGGGCACATGGAGATCAAACACTCTCCTTCAACTCCAAATCTGGCCCTCGCCTGGTAATCCACACAGCAGTGCCACGCACATCATGAAATAAAGGAACCTCACTTTACGTGCTGGGAAGCCCTGAAGGGGGACCTCTCACACATGCACCGCTAGTTGCAGCCTACATAACCAGCAGAAAGAAGGTAAGAATTATTTTGACAAAGGAAGTCATTTTTTACTTAGCAATTTCATCTGCTTTCAAGAGAAAAAGATCCCTCCCTGCCCCAGCAATAATGCACTAACCCCCAACTTGCACCAAATGAGAAAGAAACTGCTACAATCTCAAACTCTTGTTCTCCTACAATGAACTTCAGTTCAAAACAACCCTCCCCACCCTAGTTTCCTCCTAAAAGCTAATAAAAGCTGTCTTACCTTTTGTCTCTTCGAACTTGCCTGCAGCTTGCTACATTTTTTTTGTTCCATATTGCAATTCTCTGCTACTCCCTAATCACATTTTGCTGATAAAATAACTGGCTGTTTATTCTTGAGATGACATTATGTGGTGTCAGAAGTGAGACCCAAAGGAGACAAAGCCCTGAGGACCTAACAACCTCTGGAACTAGGGGAGGCATCCCCTTGAGCCTTTTGGGTTCTACACTTCCACGAACTGGTTTTTTTTTTTTTTCCTTTTGGTTAGATAAATGTGTAAGATGCCCAGCTCCCTCCCTTTAGTTAAGCTCTCTGACTTTATCTGGGACCTATTTAAAGGTTTCATACTACCCTGGCTGGAGTGGTCAGGAGTTAAGAGTGCCAGCCCAGACAATGAAGGGTCTCAGGGCACATACCACGATTGCAGGTTCGATCCCGGTTCTGTGCTGGAGGCAACCAATCAATGAAAAAAATATTATCAGATGAGAATTAACCAAAATAATAGTAATAAAGGTTTTATCTTTTCTGTTTTTATCAAGTCACTGCTCTTCCTGGTGAGTACCTCTTTCTGTTTGGGATTACAATGGCCATAACTAATTGTTTTAAATTAGTCCACCTTAAGGGGCACTCTTAAAAGAGAGAATTCCACTCCTCTGGGAAACAATTAAATGAATCCTTTGATTGGTATGCAGAAGCTTTTTTTAAAAAAAATATATTTTATTGATTTTTTACAGAGAGGAAGAGAGAGGGATAGAGAGTTAGAAACATCGATGAGAGAGAATCATCCATCAGCTGCCTTTTGCACGTCTCCTACTGGGGCTGGGGATGTGCCCGCAACCCAGGTACATGCCCTTGACTAGAATCAAACCCGGGACCTTTCAGTCCGCAGACCGACGCTCTATCCATTGAGCCAAACCGGTTTCGGCAAGTATGCAGAAGCTTTTAAGGGACAAGTAACTTGAAAAAGAGCTTTAAAAAGGATCCTTACAGCATGCAATTTTTAAAAATCTTTAATTTAAAACTTTGGCCATCTAAACAAGTAACCTTAACTTAGTCCACCTGCCAAAAACACAATTTGGGTCCAACTATTCTTCTGAACTTTATGCCTGAGACATGGCTAATATTTTTAAAAATCAGTTTGTATTGTGTGTGTGTGTGTGTGTGTGTAATATCTTCCTATCTCTGAATGGTATTACCAAAATACCATTATTTGTAATGTATTCAATGAGTTTTAAAAGATTAAGCATTTATATAAATTAAGAATACTTTCAGAAATATACTCAACATTAATGTTAGTTCCAGGTTGTTGGTTTAATTAAAACAGGCATGTCTTTCGAATTATTTACTTTCATTTTACCTAGATTTACTGAAAAGTCAAATAAGTTCATATTATCTCTATTATGAAATTTGTCAGCTAGGAAATTAAGATAATGGTTAGCTGGTTTAATGTTCAATCCAAGCATAATTGTTAAAAACAAGTAATTTAAAGAAATACAAAGAAGATCAAACTAAGTAACAGATATTCATTGAATATCTAAATCACTTCCAATTAGATAAACATTAAATGCTAAAAATAAGTATAATCATTTTTGGCATTTTAATTTTGCCCCAAAAAAGTTTATTATGAGAAAAAATATACTTCCAAAAATTTTGAAATGTATTTATAACTTTGTTAACTTATTATTGGATGCAAATTTATTAAAAACAGTCACAACTGTTTGCTTTCTACTTTTCACTGAAAAGCAAAGATTCTAAATAGTTTAAAAAGTTGGAAGAGCTAAAAATACAAATGAACCAAAGAGAAAATGTTAACACTTGAGTAATAAACATGAACTAATTCTGCACAAACGATGAGCATCAATGCTGAGAATGCAGACAAAGGAGCAGGCAGGCCTTTGGAAGATAAGCAGTCACGAGCTCCTAGGAGAGTTTCTCCTACTATAGAAAGACTTCCTGGTTCTCAAACTGTGGTGAGAGATTATTGGTGAGTGATGATTAACATTTACTTAAATAGAAAATATACGTAGTATCTATTATTTGCCTATACTGACAAATGTAAATTACATATCTTTAATACTATCTATAATTTAGGTTATAGATTATTTATATATAAATAGAATAATCTTATAAAATGCAAAATGGGGTGCATGCATGGCATATACTGAAAATAGTAAAGACATGTCCATTTATTAAACTTATTTGTTACTTATGGGCCATAATATACACTATATTCCTTGCTATGAAATGACCCCACATATTTGAAAGCCATTGCTTTTATACCACAGTGAACTGAGCAAACCAAAGTGTCTGCAGGGGCTGAAAAGGCCAATACACGAACAAGCACCCTTTCTGTCCTGTCACACACAGTGCTAACTCAAGGCCAGGCTATAATCGCTCTTTGATAAGCTCATACTCTGTTGCCTTGTCTTTTTAGATTTGTAGCCAGGCAGTAATCTTTATTTAGAACTTCCCCATTTCTTATAATTACTTGCAAGGCCGGAAATTCTGGTGGTGGCTTCCAAGGTATTTATAGGTCTGCCACAAGTTTAGTTGTCCCATCTTTCAAATCTTTATTCTCCCTACTCAACATGAGCAATACTCTTCAGCAGTAATGTCGGCATCCTACTGCCCATCTGTTCTAATCATCCCCAGTCTCACAAAGACATGAATGAATATAATCCCAGAAAGCATGTGGCTGATTTTAACTATGTTATGTAGTTTACATTCATTTAATGTAACACAAGGTAATTATGCTATCCTTAAGAGTAAGCCTGCAGTTATTCTGTAACAACTGCCTTGCATCATTTTTCTTTTAAATATGTTTTTATTGATTTTTAGAGAGAGAGGGAGATAGAAACATCATTGATTGGCTGCCTCCTACATGCACCCAAACGGGGGACTAAACCCAAAACCCGGGCATGTGCCCTTACAGGAAATCAAATCATGACCTCCTGGTTCAAAGGTCAATGCTCAATCACTGACCACAACAGTGGGGATCATTTCTGTTTTTAGATAAGCTTTATAAGTGTTTAGAATGGAGGTCAATTTGAACCAAAAAATTGAAATTATCAGGAAAAGGGTTAATAAAACTAGAAAATAACAAAGGTGAAAAAAAATGACTATATATGAAAAGTAGGATGTGTATTTTTAATGAAAGAAGATATGAGGAATGGAGATAGTTTTTGGTATGAGGGGAAGAAAAAGCAATTTTTGTCCTAAAGTAAAATGAATGTCCCAAAACAAGAACAAAGATAAGACATAACCTAATTGGATATAAAAAGTCACAGAAGGTTTATGGAAATCTTGAGAAAGGAACTGTATGTGGTGACTGGAGATTGAAATTCTAGCAACTATAGTTTGCTTGTCCTCGATTGCAATTGTCTGCTCTTCCCAAATATGCCCATACCGCTGGTACAATAATTGGCTGTTTTACTTTAGAGGGTGACAACATCTACTGCTGTGTTCAAAAATAAAATTCTTAAATAAAGGGCCTGTGACAATAGGTATAATTATTATTATGCTGTATTATAGTATATGTTGACAACATAAACTTTTAACAATACCCTATGGTGTGAGCTCACTGAATGAGTGCATACAGCGCACAGGGAAACAGAGCCAGTGGCCAGCAAAGAGCAGGAGTCCAGAAGAAAGAGAGGGCCAGAGGATTCTGGACATGAAGGTGGATGATCACTAGATGGCCACACATACAGGCGGGATCCTGGTCCGTACACTGAGGACAGTCAACAGCCCCCCACTGCGGGGTGGCTGTGATGATCACAGACAAGGTTCAGAATAATCCTGGCAACATGACTGACTCGTTTGGTGTGCGCAACAGAAAATATTTCGCTTTGGAGAACAAGAAAAATAGGTTTATTTGTGTTACGTTTATTAATTTGTGCAGTTATTCAGTGTCTGGTAAGTTAATGTGCAAGAAAAAATTATTAAATTTTATTAAAATGTTCCATTTTTTTATGTTGATGACTCACTTATTTCAGATCTTTATATTTAGCATGTCTCTATCGAAATAAACCTGTTTCTATGAAAATTGAAGCTTTTGGTTTTTTGCAGCCCACATACTGTCCTAGTAAACTTAAACCTTGTTTTCTTGGCCCGTATTAGCCTTTGAGTTTGACATTCTTGGCATGAAGCAATGCAATAGGAAGTACATATCACCGTAGTATTTCTGCCAAAAATTGCTATGAGAATAAGATTATAGCATATCCCACCAAAACATAGGCCTGAAATCTTCAAACACGTCAATATCATGAAGAAGAAAAAAACAAGAATGCTTTTCTATATTAAAAGAGGCTAAAATGTGGCAACCAAATACAATCATGATCCTTGATTGGATCCTGGACTTTTAAAAAGCAACACAGGACAGTTTGGTAATGACTAGGGAAAATGTGGACACGTCTATAATGTAGATGACATTATTATAACAATGTTACAAGGTTTGGTTGTGTTAATGGTGTTTGGGATATATATGAGAATATCTTGTTCTAAAAAATAAAGTTTAAATATTCAGGAATAAAGTACCAATGTCTGCAATGTACTACAAATGCCTCAGTTAAAAAGAAAAAGTGCCCGGAGCATCCAGGCCCAGAACAGCATCCAGGCCCAGAACAGCATCCAGGCCCGGAACAGCATCCAGGCCCGGAACAGCAGCCAGGCCCGGAGTGTTGTGGGGTCGAACCCTGGGTTCACAAAATGAAAGGAAAGAAGGAGCAATGCAGCCAATTCGGGTGCCAGAGTGTTAGGTCCGCCATCACAATGGACTCAGAGAAGCTCCTGTATCCCTTCACCCAAAAGCACTGAGAGTTGCCCAGACGACAGCAAAGTGGGAGAAGAAAACTGAAGGCTACGCAAGGGACTGAGGTGCCAACACGGAGTCATCTGAAGAAATTAAAGACTGAAGTGGAAGCTACTTCTTTAATCATGTTCCTGCTCATGCTAGCGTCTGTTAGCTTCCAGTCTTCTGCAAAGTCTGTGCAGCAAGTCCAAGGACTCTGAGTAAATCTACACCAGCAACAAAAGAGACTCATTTAGTAGCTAAAAATATTAATATGTCCATAATTCTGATTTATCATTTTGTTGTTTTGCATTGGCATTGTTGCTATTATTTAACAGCCAGAGTTTTGCTCTTGACATTCAAGTTTGGAAAATAACATATATGTAATTTAATTTTTGCATTGGCATTGTTTGCAATTGTTTTTAATTTTAGAGCCCTATTATTAATGTTTAAATTTTATTTTAATTAGTAAAAAAGGGTGAGATGTAAAAAAAAAAAAAAAAAAAAAAAAAGTACATGTAAGTGGAAAAGAACACAAATATGGCAATATATTAATAATTGGTGAATCCTGGTGAAAGATACACAATTGTTCATTTTCTCATTTTTTTCAACTGACCTATAGGTTAGAAAATTTTTCAAAGTTGAGCTAGAAAAACCTTTCCAGGCCTTCATTTTATCTCTTGGAGAATGAGGATAATAAGCTATATACACACGGACTATAGGGAAGACTAAATGAAATGATATATATGAAGTTCTCAGCCCACACCTGGCACACAGTACACACTTGACAAATGCTATGTTTTTAATTATGTTCACTGTGGAAATCATTATACCTATTCAGCAAAATTTCCAGCACATGGTGGCATCACACTTTCCATCTGCTATGTGAATGATGGACACAGAATCATATGTCCTGGCCAACAAAATGAGTGGAAATAAGTGTCACTTCTAAGCAAGAGCCCTTCCAGGTAACCATGAACCGAAATGGGCCTTTCATAGCCTGGGTTCTTGAGTGACTAGAAGAGCAGAATTTTCCCAAACCTTGACCTAGGCTGGACATGCGAAATCAACAAGAAATAAGTGTTTTCCTAGAGTAAGCCACTAAGCTTTGGGGATTATTTCTCACACATAGCATAACCTAGCCTATGCTGACTGATGTAGTTGTAATATAAAGTAAGAAGGGAAGACCATTAAACTTTATAAAGCATGGTTCTATAGTAACTGTATGTAAACCCTGAGCAAATTATTTAACATTCCCGTATCTTGTTTCCTCATGAATAAAATCAGGATAATTCACAGTACCTAACTCATAAGGATGACCTGAGAATTAAATGGATGTAAAACACTCAGGGTCAGACAAATACCAGACGCTGACAGCTGACGCTGGCACAGCCAGAGATTTGCTGATGGAAGATCACTAAGGCAGGCAAGCCCTTATGCAGTGTACTCTTAGAAATCAGCCCTTCATTCAACAAGCTATTTAAAATGGTTACTTGGGCCGGGACCGGTTTGGCTCAATGGACAGAGCATCGGCTTGGGGACTGAAGGGTCCCGGGTTCGATTCCGGTCAGGGCATGTACCTTGGTTGCGGGCATATCCCCAGTAGGGGGTGTGCAAGAGGCAGCTGATCGATGACTCTCTCTCATCGATGTTTCTAAGTCTCTCTCCCTTCCTCTCTGTATAAAATCAATAAAATATATTTAAATAAATAAATAAATAAATAAATAAATAAATAAATAAAATGGTTACTTTGTAAAGTATAAAACTGATGAGATTTAAGAGTTTTTCTTTTCTACTTTAACTCTTCTAATATCTCCTTTTTATTTTCTTTATGAATTAAGGTATTATATATGTGTCCTTATCCCCCCATTATCCACCCACCCACCACTAATATTTTTGAGCAATGTTAGTGCTCCTAATTATAAAAGTAATGCTTTTTAAACATTGAGTGTTTATTATCATTTCTAACATTTCACATAGCATTTTTGTTAACATTCTATAAATAAGTTGGTCAATAATGTCCCACTGTTTTCTTATAGTGAAAACAGACTGCATTTTTAAGTAATTATTTCAGAAAGGTTTTTCAGAGAAATCTGAAACCTTCTACTGAAACTATCGAGTTCTCTTGATTCATATTTGTCTGCCTCTTTAATATAAACAATCAATTAAAAGTGCCATTTGTGAAGATACCACACTCTTTCAAAGCCTCTGAAATATTTATTTGGAGAAAGGTTAAAGACAGTTTCAAGTAATTCTTAAACTCTTTACCCCCAGTGTGTATAGGTGAATTGTCCTGCTTGCTTATGCAACTATCTGGAATGGATCAATATACTGCAGGATTTTGGGGTTTTTTTAGCCACAGCCCTTCAATAAACATTTTCCTTATTTTTTACATTTTAAACAAGAGAAAGGACCTACTGATGTGCCTCAGTAGTTGAACATTGACCTATCAACCAGGAGCTTATGGTTCAATTCCCCAACAGAAAAATCCAGGATGGCCAGCTCAATCCCCAGTAGGGGGCATGTAGGAGGGAGCCAATCAATGATTCTCTCTCATCAATGATGTTTCTTTCTCTCCCTCTCCCTTCCTCTCTGAAATCCATAACTTTCTTTTTTAGAGAGAGAGGGGGAGAGAGAGAGAGAGAGAGAGAGAGAGAGAGAGAGAGAGAGAGAGTGAGTCAGTCCTGCATTCAGGAAACAGGTCTAGTTGAAGTGTTCCCTGAATTCACCCATCTCCCTGGGATGCCCCTGCCCAGAAGGCACTTACTGTCATCCAGGGGCATCTTCCTCTGAGAGGCGGCGGCACTGGGTTTCAGGCTGCGATAGTCCCGGGAGAGTGCAAAGATGAGGTTGGCATGGTTCATGGAGCGCATGGGCCACTGCTGCTCACTCTCCGAGAGGTTTGGGCACGGAAGCAGCAGGATGTTGGAGAGGGCTCGGCACACCAACACCTGAGCCTGGAAGAGACCCCAAAGGCACTCACGAACAACAGTCTTTAGCACCCACTCCACACACTCAGCTCAGGCTCCAGGCTCCTTTCTTATAGCCTGAACCTGGAGCTTTGGTCTGACTCTTCGGGGACCAGGGAGGAAAGGAAAGTGAAGCACAGCCGAGGGCCAGCCAGTCTCAATAATTACCGCCGGTCCTGGAAGCATCACGGACGGGAACGTCCCAGTCCCTGATCTCACCAGTCTCTCTGCTGCTGCCTCTGACGCCCGCGGAGGCGCGCCTCGGAGCAGGCTATTAAGAGGGTGCTGGCCCGAAGCAAGTCATTCACATCCAGGTGCTCTTACCTAACTGCTTTGACTCCCCTCTGATTCCAGCCCTGTTTTGTTTGTTTCTACACATCTAACCTGAGCTTCCTAGGACTTTAAGAGAATATATTTACCTGAGGCATCTCAACCCTCAGAAAACAAGCATGTAACAACAATAAACAGACGGTTTAAACCAAAAGAATGCAAAGGCTCTCACACCACCAGCCAGATCAATAGCTCTTAAAGCCTCATAAGCCTCATCTCAATAAATTAGTTAAAAAATAAAATCAAAAGCAGCACCAGCTCTGTTCCTAGGAGGAACTTTTCATGTCTGAATCCACACACTGCCTGACATGATGGAAGGACGTGGCAAGAGAGCACAGAGGCTGCGTCCGTGCCGCACGTGTAAGAAAGCCGTCAGGGGCTGCCTGTAAGCTCTGGGTGCAGGAAGAACGGCCTCACTCTTCTCCCAGCCTCCCTGAGGCTGAGCCGCACCACCGCGGTGACTCCAGGGTAACCCCGACCTCACCTTGTCGACAAGTCGCTCAGCAGAGGCATCAGTGATTCTGTTGAACACTTTCTGCACTGAAGGGATGCTGATCAGAAAGATGGGCCGCACAGTGGTGGCCAGGGAAACCAGCAGGTGGCACGCAGATAGCAGCAGCTTGTCTTGGACCTGAAGAGGGAAGAGGACATGGAGGCTTACTGTATCCCCTGAGATGGAATTAGAAGAGCCTTGATGATGCAGCCACAAGCTAAATACAATTCTAATTAGTTCTCTACCAAACTGTATCACACAGGCTCTATCACAAAGTTTCCGTATGCTGATGCCCATCAAAAAGGCATCTTCTTGCTCTGGCTGGTTTTGCTCAGTGGATAGAGCATTGGCCTGTGGATTAAAGGGTCCAGGTTCATTTCTTCAAGGGCATATGCCCAGGTTGCGGGCTCGATCCCCAGTAGGGTGCATGCAAGAGAAAGCTGATCAATGATTCTCTTTCATCATTGATGTTTCTATCTCTCTTTCCCTCTTCCTTCCTCTCTGAAAATCAATAAAAATATATTTTTTTAAAAAAAGAAATTACAATAACATTCTGTAAAATGACCTCTTTCCCATGACCACAGCTCCTCTTTCCCATGACCACAGCTCCTCTTTCCCATGACCACAGCTCCTCTTTCCAGCTAGGATCACCATCTCCAGTTCCTCCTATTCATAGTCACTGGCATCTTTGAACTCAGGGAACCATTTCTTCACTATCAGCTCTTAAATCTCAAGGCAAACACCTTAGCATTTCATTCAAACAACTGCAGTCTATTCAACTCACTCCTCTTGTTCCAATCAAGCCAAGATCTATCTCCGCCCCGACCTTTGCACTCCATCATCTATCATGCCAGGCTCTCCTACTTCCTTACTTCACATGCTAATAAAAAACATGATTCAAGTACCATAATGGTACTGTTCAAATTAACAAAAGGGAAAACTTTTTGTAGACAAAAAGACCGAATGTTGATAAAACTAGGGTGAAAAAGAGCACAAAAAAAAGTCAAGGGCCCATAGAATGTTTAGGAAAGAAATCCTATATAAAGATAATATGCAAATTGACCCTAACAGCAGAATGACCAGTCACTATGATTTTTGCACTGCCCACACCAGATGCTCAGCTGGCTCATGGCTGGCCAGTGCAGCAGCGGTGGCAGGAATCTCTCCCGCCTTCACAGTGCTAAGGATGTCTGACTAACAACTTAGGCAGGCTTAGGCCCGGGACTAAGCGTTAGTTGGACATCCTCCGAGCACCCCGAACTGCCAGAGAGATGTCTGACTGCCAGCTTAGGCCTGATCCCCTGGGAAGCGGGCCTAACCTGGCAGGTGGATATCCCCCGAGGGATCCCACACTGTATCCCCTGAGATTGAATTAGAAAGGGGCTGAGGGACCCTCCTGAGTGCAAGAATTTTCGTGCACTGGGCTTCTAGTATTAATACAATTTCCTAGAAGCACAAAACCTTTAACACTATAATCCCACTTATTCTAAGGAAATTACCTTAAAAAAAGTTAGTCATAAATACACACTTTTCAGAAGTATCTGTAATGGCTTTTTTCAAATGGCAGCTATCAGTTGGAGCTGATTTGGCTCAGTGGATAGTGTCAGCCTGCAGATGGAAGAGCCCTAGGTTCTATTCTGGTCAAGGGCACATGCCAGGGTTACAGGCTCGATCCCCAATAGGGGGCATGCAGGAGGCAGCCAATCAATGATTCTCTTTCATCATTGATATTTCTCTCTCTAGCTCTCTCTTCTCTCTCCCTTCCTCTCTGAAATCAATAAAACTATAAATTTTTTTTTTAAATAAATAAAATTTTAAAAAAGGCAGCAATGGCTAAATTATGTATGGAGTATTATTTACAAATTATAATTATAAACACAATAGAAATTTATGGAAAATAATACATTATCCTATTAATAGTGGTACAAAATGCTATGTATGACTAAAACTATTTGAGAAAAAAAAAAAAAAGGCATGTATACACTCAATAATACAACCTGGTCTTGCTGGAGGACAACTTAATAGAACCTATCAAAGTTTACATGGATATAACCTTCAACCCAGCAATTCCACTTACAGAAATCATCCTACAAGGATAAAATATCCATCAATAAGGAAATTATAATATATCCCCACTACAAAACACGGGCAGTTTGAAAAGCTGAAGCTGCTTATACATGTAAAAGTCTCTGAAGCATACCTTTAAGCAAAAGCAGCTGTATCTGCAGCTAAATACAGACTTTCACTTGTGAATGTAAAAAAAAACATGTCTGAAGGATACAGAACCATGGACAGTGCTTACTGGGGAAAGGGAAATGTTTTGGAGGAAGAGATTAAACAGTACCATCACGTTTAAGTCTCTAGCTCTGAATCATATTTTACTTTTTCACAATAAGCATATGTTCATGTGGGACTTAGAGAACTAAAAATATAAAGTTATATTTGCATTAAGTGGTTTACAACTGAAAGGAACATGAAATGGCATATAGTTATATTTCAGTGGTAAGAATGACAAGTCTACTACTATGTAGTATTTTGATAGGATAATAAATGGTACATGGACAAGACAGACTCAGGTAGGTAACAGGTGTAGCCTTTGCCTTTTCCAGACCTTGGTGCTGATTAGAGGTGTGACTGCATCCATGGTAGTGGAGATGAGCGTGACAAACTGCTGGGTGTTCTGCCGATGGGCTTCACTGCAATACTGTGCTAGCCAGTGGGAGTACGCCTGCAGGGCGGCCAGGGACTGGGCATGCCTGCAAAAAGGAGAGAAGATGCGATTTTACATGTTAAAGTCAAATGTATTAGCATTAAGTCTTTTCATAGGAAGTAAAAACTCTATCCACTGTATTTATTATTCCAGGATCTAACGGCATGGAATCAATTACTTGCTGATATCAAACCTAAAAATTAAAACTCATCACCTAAATAGTGCCATCAATGCCCAGAATACAAAAGGCAGTAAGTGAATGCCTATCAGATCTTATTTAATCTTTCTGTGACACATGTGAGCAATCCTGAGGGAATCCTATATAACAAAAGGCTAATATGCAAATAGAACAAACGACGAAACAACCGAACAACCAATTGCTATGATATGGATTAACCACCAAGGGGTGCATGGAAAACATGGTGGACATCAGCAGCAGGCAGCAGAGCGTAGAAGATGGTGGGCGTCGGCCGGAGCAGGATGGTGGAGCAGGTGAGCGGGGGCGCCAGACCAAGGTGGGGCATTGGTTGCTATCATTGGGGTGAGCCTCTAGTGGTTACAGAAGATTCTTTGCTCCAGTGTGCTGTGGTCCTGTCCAGTACTAGCCCTGCTTGTATCTGCTGCTGGCACCATCAGTGGGTGTGAGCAGCAGCTGCCAGCTCCAATCACACCTGAGGGCTTCTCCACCTCCCCCTACTCCTAAGGGGCAATCGGGATAGCAGCAGCCACTCGCACCCGCTGCTGGCACTGGCCCCAATCTCTTCGTGCAGTCAACGGGTGCAAACAGAGCCCGTACAGTCAGTGCATGGGAGCAGCAGAGGAAATTGGGCTGCTGGCAGACAGGGAACCAGGGGCTGCTGGGGGAAGGGTTGAGTGGAGGCACGGAGGATGGGCCAAGACCTGCCCCTGTGCTCACCACAGCCTCAGAGCCCACAGTTTCTTTCCAGGTTCACAAATTTGTGCACTGGGCCCCTAGTGAAAATAAAAAAACAGAACCAAAGAACTAGAGTGATAATGTGCTGAGACTCTGGGAACTAATAAAAAATGTAACATCCATAGCTACAGACCAGGGTGCAGACAACTACTGTATATTTAGAGCTTTGTAATGAAGCTTGCCCTAAGATTCACCATCAGACCCTATGCTTTCTCTGGCTAGGTACTACTCTAATTCTGGTTTTTCTAATTCTATCTTTCTTTTCTTGTTCATTAGCTGGCATTCTTCTGTAAAAAAAGAGTTTTCCCTCCCCATATTTATTTATTTATTTTAAATATATTTTTACTGATTTCAGAGAGGAAGGAAGAGGGAGAGAGATATATGAAACATCCATGATGAGAGAGAATCATTGATCAGATGCCTCCTACAAGTCCCTCACTGGAGATCGAGCCCACAACCCAGGCATGTGGGCCAGAATCAAACCTGGGACCTTTCAGTTCAAGGGCTGATGCTCTATTCACTGAGCCAAACCAGCTAGGGCCCCATCTTTTTTTAAATCACTATAGATGCATGGATTCTTATATTCAAGGTTATGATCTATTATCATCTTATTCTTTCTTGATGATCAAATTATCAAGTCCGGCTGGGGAAAATCTTTTTAGCTAGTCTGTGCTCCAGTCTAGAACAAGCCTCAGGGCAGTGTGATCTCTGGGATATGGCCCATCTCTTGTCCCCATTCCTCTATCCCAGTGATTTTCAACCAATATGCCAAAATAATTTCTAAAACATGCAACACCTGACTATTTTAGTCAAGGGCACTGACCTTTCCCTTAGATGGTCAAATAAAAAAAATGATAACAACCATTTGGGGTAAATCAAAATTATAGTTGTTTTTTTGTCAGATCGGCAAAATTTTAGTAATTTTAGTAATGTTTATATGTGCCATGAGATGAAAAAGTTTGAAATCATTGCTCTATCACTTCTATGTGCCACATTCCTCATGGCTTCCCACCATCTATAAAGTTTCTCATAGTCTGGTCCATGTTGTCCTGTTTCAAAATCACCGAAATTCTTGTGTAACATGCAGATACCCAAGCCTATGCCGCCTTCCGCCATCAGTCTCTGAAGGAACGCGTTCCCCAAGGAACTCTTCCGTACACTGGTTTCAGCTACTGTCCACAGGAGATTAATGGCATTCAAGGTGTGTCCACCTTAGTCCCAACAGAGCTGTCAGCCTCATCTCCCACCACACAAGCTGCTCACCACCTCCAGACTGTGTGACTCCCCAACACTGCGTTGGCTTGTGCTGTTCTCTCCTCCTGACATGCATATTCCTAGACTCCATCCCAGCTCTCACCTGCCTGATGACGTCCTCTCATTCCAGCCACGCGTGCCCCGGTGTATACAATCAAACCACCTGTCCCTCTCCTAGGTTTGGAAGTGGGAGTTTCACTCCTCTTCATGGCAGCCACTACTGTTTCTTTTTATCTAAAAATGATTTGGGGCTGGAGGACATTTCCTGGGAATATAAACATCTAACTCTGTACTTACACATCAATGAGATCAGGTTTCAATACCGATGGCACAGCAGTTTCAATGTTGTACAGTTTTATCTGAGATCCATACAGAGTGACTTTGACCAACCTGTTGGCAAAGAAGCAAGTAAGAAAAAATTCAGCTATGAACTTAAAAAACACAGATAGACAGATACCAACAAAGGTCTAAGAATAGAGACCAGACCTTCAATCTTATCCCAAAGATATAATCTGAGATGTGCATATTTATATACAAAGATACTAACTAAAACATTACATATAGTATCAAAAAATTCTGAAAATAATATAGATATCCAACACAGAGAATATACTCTCACATACTATATACAATAAAAATGGTTACAATGGAAATCTTTGTTATGTATATTTTACAAAAAAAAAAAATTTTTTTTTTAATGTAAATGTTTGCCGTAGCTGGTCTGGCTCAGTGAATAGAGCGTTGGCCTGTGGACTGAAGGGTCCTGGGTTCGATACCAGTTAGGGGCACATGCCTGAGTTGAGGGCTCAATCCTCAGTGGGAGCATGCAGGAGGCAGCAAATCAATGATTCTCTCTCATCTTTGATGTTTCTCTCACTCTCCTTTCCTCTCTGAAATCAATAAAAATAATACATTTTTAAAAAGTGTTTCAGGTGGATAGATATATGATAAAGAAAATATAGCATTGTTTAAATGGTGAGTATATGGATCTTCCCTGTATAACTACTCAATGTTTATGAATATGTGAAAATATTCATGATAAAATTCTGGGATGGGGGACAAGAGTTTCTAGAACTACGCTGAGGTATTTTTAACTTCAATCACAGTTATTTCAGGAGCAAACTGCTGAACCCACTGCTGCCCAAGGGCTCACTGCATAAAATGAGCATGAACTACAGTAACTAACAGCCAGCTCACTGGGAAGCAGAAATGCCTCTGTCATTAGAGACAGACTTTCCTTTGAGTCGAGGGGAAAACTGGAGACCTGGCTGAGTTCCCTCTGCGCCTGTTGTCAGCAAACTGAGCTGGATGCCAGGGAGGACAGCATGTGCTCTTCTTCCTCAATCCAGTGGTGCAGGGGTTCCCCAACTTCACTGACACAAGGAGCAACTGGGAACTTGTTACACATGCCAGCTCCCTGGTGCAACCCCACAGACCAACTATGAAGTTGTAGGAGGGTCTGGAAACACCGAGGCTCTCGTGCATGTGGACCATACTCTGAAAAATGCTCCTCTCGGATACAGAGAAAAAAACAGGACTTTATTAGAAAGCCACAAGCTTGAGCCACAAATTATGCAGGGCTGGGGAGTAGACAGAAAGGGGCACTGCCAGTCGGTCAAGAAAATGAGTGAAAGAGCCGAGGGCTCCCAATCTGGTCCTGGGAGGGGTGCAGGTGATGACTGGAAATCAGAGGGACACCTCCCCGAAGCAATGCACCAGCGTGGACTGGTATCTAATGCTTTCTCTCCGTGCCGTACACTCACACAGCACGTGCACAGTTCACTGGCATTACGTATATTCACACTGGGCAGCCACCGCCACTGTCTATCTCCAGAACCTTTTCTTCATCTTTTCAAACTAAAATTTGTACCCATTAAATAACTTTCCATACCCCGTCCCTAGCCCCTGGCAACCATCTTCCTTTTTTTTTTTTTTTGGGTCTCTATAATAAATTTTACTCCTCTACATGCTTCATATAAGTAAAATCATACGGTATTGGGCTTTGCACCCTGTTTTTACATTACATAGCATTCTTGAATGATGTTCTTCACTAAAAATTGACTTCTACATGTGTCTGTCTGGCAGTGTTTAAAAAAAAATTTGTTATTGATTTTGAGAGAGAGAAAGGAAGAGGGAGAGAGAGAAACATCGATTAGTTGCCTCCTGCGCACACCCCGTCTGGGGACAGGGCCTACACGTGGGAACAAAACCTGCCACCTCTGGTGTATGGGACGGTGCTCCAACCAAGCACACTGGCCAGGGCTGTGTAGCAATTTTATTACTAAGTTTGTTTATGTAACCTCTAAGGTAAAACACTGCTAATCACACTGGCTATTGAGATCATAACAAGGAGCCTTCCTCACACTTTATTTTAAATTGAAGACAAGATAACTAAGTATTAGGTCTAGTAATAATTAATGTCGTTTTCTAATACTTTTTTTTAAATCGAATTTATTTAAACAACACAACAAAATTTAATCAACAATATAGTTGCCGTTGTTTTCTACTACTTGTGCCCAACACTCAGGAAGCATTTTAATCCCTCTGTTGTAAAATTCTTGTGATTTTGATGCAAAAAATTCGGTCAATGCATTTTTGAGGCATTCTTCATTATTAAATTTTTTTCCAAGAAGAAAGTTTTGCAAAGAACGAAACAAATGGTAATCGGAAGGGGCAATATCAGGAGAATATGCAGGTTGAGGGAGAACTTCCCATTCCAACTGGCGCAGTTTTTCAGCAGTGATTCTTGCAGTATGCGGTTGTGCGTTATCGTGGTGAAGAATTACGCCCTTCCGATTAATCAGTGCGGGTTCTTTTTCTCTTAAAGCTTGGGCTAACCTTTCCAATTGGGCACTATACACTGCACTTGTAATGGTTTGGTTAGATGGTAAAAGTTCATAATGAAGAATTCCTTTAAAATTCCACCAAACACACAACATCACTTTTTTCGCATGCAAGTCAGGTTTTGGCGTGGGCTGCGGAGCCTCATTTTTGTCCAACCATTGAGGCCGCCTTTTCAAATTAACATACAGCACCCATTTTTCATCTCCGGTAACAATTTGCTCTAAAAACGGCAAACGGTTTGGACGAGAGAGGAGCGAACTGCAAATTGTGACTCTTTGATTACGGTTGTTGGTGGTCAACCCATGAGGAACCCATTTTCCAAACTTTTGGACTTTGCCAAGTGCACGCAATTGATTGGAAATTGTTTTTTGTGAACAATTTAAAGTTGTCGCAAGCTCTTGTTGGGTAATTTGAGGATTTTGCACCAAAAGAGCTTGAAGAGCTTCTTGATCAAAATTGGACACACGGCCTCGACCACTCTTGTCATCTAACGAAAAATTTCCCTTGCGAAATTTCTCAAACCAACGCTGGCATTTTCTGGCGCTAACTGCATCTTGACCAAGAGCACTACAGATGTTTTTTGCAGCCTCACTTGCTTTTCTTCCTAATTGGAACTCGTAAAGCATGCAGTGCCGAATATGCTCTTCACCTGCCATCTTCTTAGCCCTAGTTTTGCAACAAAAACCAAACCAAACACAAACTTTTTCAAGCAAAACTTGTTAATTGCACTTCACACGTTCTGTAGATACCATGTGTTTGAAGGTTATGTCAATACAAGTCAACGCCAAGCAAGATTTTAAACGAATGTTAAAAACGACATTAATTATTACTAGACCCGATATTTTAGTACTGAGCTTACAAACCTAATTGGTTAGAAAGATATATGTGTAAGGACCTATCAAATAACGATTCAGGCTCTATGATCAATCATCTCACTATGAAGTTGAGGTGACTAATATATATTTCTTGAGTATAAATTTTAAAACTATAGTGAATAAACCTAAAGATACTGTCCACTCCATTTTACACACAAGGAACTGAAGTTCCGAGAGGACCAGTAATCGCTCCACATTCTCCTTACACATGTGAGCGTGACTGACCCAGCACCGGAGCAGAAGCTGGTACAACTGAGCTCGGGAGAGGGAATGTCTCCATGATGTCGCTGCCAGCCTACCTCTCCACGACCGTGAGGGCATCGCTGAAGCGCGCAGCAAACATGTCTCCAGTGAAGTACTCGGCTAGGCGGCCCACAGCCTGCAGCAGGGAGCTCAGGTCTCTGAGGGAGCAGTGCAGGCGCCGGCAGTCGTTCTCCGCTGTGATGTTCAGCCTGTGTCCTGGGACAGAGCACCACATACAGGTTTTCAGGAAGAACGTGCTATGGTCATTACGACAGACACCCGCTCACCCAGGCAATCTACATGTACTAAAACAACCCTTGACACACAGGCTGCTTCCTGGGACTGAGCACGGAAGCCAGACCCACATGCACTCCCGAGGCAGAGAAAGGGACAGACAGCAGAGGAAGACAGAAGGACAGCCGGGGAGGGAGGGCAGCAAAGTGCACCAAGCACCTCTCTGATTCCTCCTGACCATGTGAAGGATGGATGCCACCAACTTTACACACAAGGAAACATCCTCAGGGAGGTCTGCTAACTTGCCCAACCTGAATCACATTTCCAGGGCAGAGCGGGTGTCCTAAGCTCAGTCTAAGCAACTGCAAATCTGCTTGCCTTTGCACATGGCCCTGTCAGAGACCACGTCTCTGAGGCTGAGAGGGAGGTTGGTCCCTGCTCGGACAGCGTGTACTCAGCACTGCACCCAGGCGGTTGTAGAAATGTAGCACGGAATACGGAGCATGAGCTGGGTTCAGAGGACGGATTCCCTGCCACTCGCTGGCTCTGTGCCTCAGTGAGCCCTTCTGAGTTCCAGTGTACTCAGCTTTAAAATGGAAAAAATGCTACTATCTAATTGACTATAATAAGGGCTAAGTTAGAATGCATTAAATAAACACTGTAGACTATAACCATTATTCAATGTTTGTAATACTTATGAAAAACCAAGAGCTAGTGATTTTCTAAGGCCTGAAACTTATTCTTCAACATAATTTCTTCAAACTAAGCAAGGAGGATTTAAGATAGAGGACAAAAACATCCTCAGTTCAGCAACTTCCTTGTTCCTCAGGCCTCCTCTACTCACAAACATCCACAAAAACAGTATAACTGTCAAGCAGAGGGCTCTCAGTCTGATTAAATCCTCCCCCACACCCCCAGAACGAGGAGGGAGGGAGGGAGGGAGGGAGGGAGGGAGGGAGGGAGGGAGGGAGGGAGGGCCAGAACAGTGAGAGCCTGCCCACAGCCACCTGCAACCTACACACTTCTCAAGCTCCCTCCATTGCCACTCAGGTTTTTACTCGGGTAGGGGGCAAGAGCCTCAACATGGCATCAACCCTCCTCCCGCAGCACCCCACAAATGTCTTCCGATCTAAGCACACAGCTCCCTGAGGCAAGGCATCAACTCCCTCAGGAGACCTTCCTTCCCTTCTCCAGAGAATCAGCTTCCCTTCAGTTTGACTATATGCTGGGCAGTGAGAAAACCTAAAGTCATTTTCAAGTTCCCCTATTTCTTATTTTCAGTCGGGTCAAGTTTCTAAATTTTCTAAATCTGTTTTCTAGCTAATGAAAACAAAATAGGATTCTACCATGTCTCCAATCTACCTACTCCAGGACTGCTGTGAGGATCAAATGAGATGAGGTATGTGAAAATGCTTCAGAGACATTTGGTTAAAGTATAAAATGTTTCCACCTGGCTATAAAGCAAGTCATGTTCCTGGGCTGAAGAAGCTCCAAGGAGGCTAGTCGCTAGAGAGAGGAAGCCGGGCATTGCTATGTGATGCATTTTGCCCATGGGGTCTCACCAGTGTTGGCTGTAATTTGGTGGGCTGTCACTCGGGTGGTGACGGGGCCTGTCTTCCACTTGGGGGAAGCCAAGTGTTGGTTTGTCGGCACCAGATCCACAGTGCCGTTTCTTTGTAAATGGCCAGTGTGCATCCCCGCAGCTCCTACATTGAGAGTCTTCCCCCTGGTGGTCAGTGTGTGTCATAACGACCAATCTGGTGGTCGGAGGAACACTTAGCATATTAGCCTTTTATATAGAGATAGAAGTTTGAACCATATGAAATGGCTGACATTTGACCACTTCTGACCTAACAAAACTGCAATTCTATATAATTCAACTTAACACATATGTGCCATCTAAGGTACATATTAATAAAAACTGCAGCTGCTGTTTCCTACTGTGCCCACATGGCAGACAAACACACCAGCAGTAAGCACCTCTAATCCAAGTCCCCACTCTCCCCCAACCTAGAAAGCACACACCACCACTGCCACCACATCACGAAAAGTTGCCACCTCAACCTGAGGAGGCAGGCCAGGGTTCCCACTGGGAAAAGCTATTCAGATCCACCCAGTTTCTTCTGTTTGGCTAGGCTGGATTTCTCCCCAATATCGCAGACAGCTGCAAAGTGGGACCTTTAGGAGAGAACAGGCTTTTGAGAGAAAACATCACAGCTACACTGAAGTCTTGTCTTCCACAAACCAAGGCCCCCTGAAGCTGTCCAGATACACTGTAAATCATATCCAAAGAACAGCTCCCTATCAAATCACCGGCCTGGATAGAAACCTAGTAATCTCATGTGTAAGTCAGTCCTGTTTGAGGGGGCTAGGGAGGTGGAGGTGTGAAAATTAGCATTTGCAGTATTCTGTCCCAAGAGAACAAACGAGTCATAAATGAACCCCAGGGGAACAAAGAATAGAAGTCCAAAAATCTTATGTAGTATTCTATATAAGCAATTTCTTATATAGAATAGTATATAAGCAATGAAGCAATCTCTTAGGCAGGAAAGTCTGCATGGCTAAATAGAAAAGCTAACTGGGTTATTACTTAGAGCAGTAACACCACTCCAGTGAGGGAAGATGTCATGGAGCAGTGGATAGCCAGATACATTCAGAATAAATACTTCAAGGCCATGTAAGGACACAAATGCAATACGAGGGGCACACTCACAGTGAGAGGTTTCTCAAGCCACCAATGGTGGGAAAGACGGACAGCAAGGGGAGAGCACCTGAGGGGTGAGAGAGCACACAGTGACCCATCTGCTGTGGCCATACTCTCCATGAACTTTACTGAGGAAGTGGAAGGAGGAAGAAGTAGAGTAAGAATGAGACTCCCATCCACATAGGCTCCAGAGAAGACGCTAGAACTAAAGACTAGCTAGATAAATGGGAATGGAAAAGAAGGCCATGGAGAAAGGATACCATGGTTTCTGTTATGAGGCAAAAGGCTAACTAATACAGCATAGCATGAAGGTTATTTAAGGGTTGAATGGCCACAGGAAGCAGGGACAGAATGTACTCAGAGTCCCACTTTTTAATAGCCTTTGCACTGGAAACTTGGCTTTTGAGCCACTTAGAAATGAGGAAATGCTTCATCATGGATAAGAGAGCTCGATTTAAAACAAGAAAGAAGTATTTCTCTGGCCTGAGAGGTTTGCCATTGGATTACACACTGAAGATCAGACTAGGAATGAGATTTGTAAGTTATCTGGAAGAGCCAAGCGCACTGTGAAATTACCAGTAAATGGGCTTCAATGAGAGCAGGTATATGGTATTTTATGTGCGGAAAAATAAAATCAGATTATCTTTCTCAGAAGAGCAGCTTTAAGTTATCAGCCGTGTCTCAGAAAAAGGATTTAAAAGTCATTGAAGATTTCTACCTGAAGACAAATTCAGTATAAGGTAAAAAGTCAGCTATAATTCTAAAAGCGAAACGCAGAGAGCCTGTTTTTTTGTATGGTATTTTTTTTTTGAAGGGGGTGGGGAGATACATACTCCATTTTTTTATTTTAAAGATCAATAATAATGTCTTCAGGATATTGACTACATTCTAGGAAAGATAATCAGGGCACAGTTTTCCCAAGAGTGAATTCTGGAAAAAACTGTAGCTTCTGTACAGTCAAATGATTTTCATTAATATTGAGAGCATATTTTACAGGCATGTTTGCTTTTAAAAGTGGTCTTTTTTTAAAGTTCTGTATAAGCTGTCCTTATCCTATCAACAAAACCAGGGCCTAAACTTGGGACATGCCAAGTCCCATCAACCTCCTGGGGCCAGTGAATTATTTGGAAGCTAATCTAGTCATGGAAACAAGCCGTCACAGGCCACCAAAAAGGGCAGTCTCAGAAAGACACTCCCATGGAGGCTCTGCCATGAATAACAAGTTCACCCAGAAGCTGGGCTGCACTTCGGGCAGCTCTGTGCCAGGCTGAAGCAACAGTCACACGACAGAGGTGCTGCTGGCCAGGGCCAGACATGACTCCTCTAAGGAAAACACTGTCAAACGACTAAGCAGTTGGGGGGAGGGGCACAGGTGTGCTTACAAGCACAATATAACATTCAGCTGACATAATCAAGGTCAGATTTTAGTTAATTCAATTTTTAAAAAAATATACTTTATTAATTTTTTTACAGAGAGGAAGAGAAAGGGATAAAGAGTTAGAAACATCGATGAGAATCATCGATCAGCTGCCCCTTGCACATCCCCTACTGGGGATGTGCCTGCAACCAAGGTACATGCCCTTGACTGGAATTGAACCTGGGACCTTTCAGTCTGCAGGCGGATGCTCTATCCACTAAGCCAAACTGGCTTTGGCTAGTTAATTCAATTTTTTATCATTTCCCATTACAGCATCTTCAGACTAGCACTAACAAGCTATGTGGCTCTGGAAAATTAACTTATCTGAACATTGATTTCCTCCTTTGTAAAACAGGAGTAACTACCGTGTTTCCCCGAAAATAAAACATCCTCCAAAAATAAGACCTACTTACAGGTTTCCTTCTGAGTGAAATATAAGGCATTCCCCTGAAAATAAGGCCCCCCCCAGGCTCTGTCTCAGAATGAAAATTAATTTACCGTAAACTGGTCGCTAGGGCCACTCCGACTGGCATCTAGCAACCAGTGACGTTACGTGGAGTCCTGACGTCACTGCTGTGTGCAGGCGGAGCGGAGGTCATAGTCAACAGTGAGCGTGGGGCGGGAGAGAGGAGGAGACTTTCGCAGATGCATGTAGAAGAACAGGATTAGAGCTGACGGGACGCGGCAAAGATGGTGAGTGCTAGTCTGTCTATGGTGACACTACCTGATGCTCGCGGCCGCCCTCATGATGACTGAAGGTTCTCAGTCAGTGGCAGACCCTGCTCCAGCCCAGATCCAAGCCCCAGCAAGCCCAGTGACAGTCCCCAGGCAGGCCCCAGGGGGTAAATGTCTGATAAAGGGGTAAGGGAGGATGTCTGGTGAAGGTGTTCAATGGCACAGGGGTGGGGGGAGGGGGATCACTTAAAATGACATAGGAGGATCAGAGGGGGCAATCAAAATGACACAGGAGGATCAAAAGGGGTTACTAAAATGGTAATCCCCCCTCTGATTCTCCTGTGCCATTTTGATTCCCCCTCCTCCCCCCACCTTGATACCTTTTTTTTACCCCTAGAAATGAGCGCAAAAAGAAAAAGCTACGCTGTGGAGTACAAGAAAGGAATCGTGGAAGACTCTTGGGGCCAAAATCTTACTGCTTTCTGCAAAGAGAAGATGTTGAGTATCCGATTGGTCCGAAAATGGCGAGCAGAGTATGGTAACCTCATTGAACAAGTGGACAAGGGAAATGCTAAAAAGTGCAAGTATGGATCAGGTCGGCAACCATTATTTTCCGAGCTGGAGGACCTGATCTGTGAATGGGTTGTTGACAGGAGAGCAAAGGCTTTGGTTGTGAATAGGGCTCAGATTCAAGAATTTGCCCATGCAATGGCACCACAGTTTGACATAGCCCCCGAAGACTTCAAAGCATCACAACACTGGCTGGATAATTTCCTTCAGCGAAGTGAAATGTCTTAAAGAAGATCTACAACATTGTTTAGGTTGGAAGATACTCAAGTTATTAAGCAAGCACTTGCATTCAAGTCCTTTATTGATGATGCTGACTTCTCTAAATACAACCTTTCCAACATGATTGCTATGGATGAAACTGCAGTGTTTATGGGCCAATCATCTCAAACAACAATTGAACAGAGTGTGCCTCCTTAGTGTACATTCCCTCCACTGCTCACGAAAGTGCACGTGTTTCCTGTATTTTGGCAATTCGTCTGGATGGCACTAAAATCCCACCTTTAATCATTTCTAAGGGTAAGAAGGAAAAGATTGAACGTGTTTTGGGCGTTTTTATTCTTGAAACTGACAAAGCCTGGGCCACACAAGCAATTATAAGGAAGTGGGTCGATTTAATGCTGCCGCTTGTTATATGAGGGAGCCAAAGAGGTCTGCTAGTACTCACCCGCGCTAAAGACATGAAGACATTTCTTCACGAAAGAAAAATACATCAGATAATGATTCCCGCAGGAATGATGGCCTATCCCCCGACTCTTGATATTGCAATAAACAAGCCATTCAAAGACAATTTGCGCATGGAAATTAATGACTACATTGAAAAATAGAATGGAGAGAAATCAGCGTGGAAACTTTGTGAAACATAAACTGCAAGAAGTTGTGACTTGGGTGAAGAATTCATGGGAGAAGATCACTGACAGTTGCATTGCAAATGCACTGCAAGCAGGCTACCTTGACAAGAAGTACTCATTTAAAGACAGTGCTATTGCTAAACATGAAAGATTTGGTCCACTGATTCTGAAAGAAATGGAGTCACAAGAAATTCGCCAGGAAATTCAGGAATTGGATTGTTATGATGATGTTCCAGAAGATGATGACATGATTGTCATTGAATAAATGAGTAAATTCTTGATACTATAGGATTCACAGTTTGTCTGGTTTGTGTTGACAACTACCGTACTACCATACCGTATATAGTAATAAATTTCCTTTATTTTCATTTAACAATAAATGTGTACCGTATTCTTCTTCATGGAAAAATAAGACATCCCCTGAAAATAAGACCTACCGCATCTTTGGGAGCAAAAATTAATATAAGACACTGTCTTATTTTCGGGGAAACAGGGTAGTATTAGTTCTTACACCTTATAGGGCATGAGAGAATTATCTATACTAATAAAAGCCTAGGTGGCCCTCGCACGACGCCCCCAGGTCATCACAAGATAGCCGCCCCTGCATCGTTACATGATGGCCGCCACAAGATGGCCAGCAGAGCAGAGCAATTGGGGGCAACCAGACTGGCTGGAGAGGACAGTTGGGGATGAGATCAGGCCAGCAGGGGAGGGCAGTAGGGGATGAGATCAGGCCAGCAGGGGAGTAGTTAGGAGACGATCAGTCTGGCAGGCAGAATCAGTTAGGGGCAATCAGGCAAGCAGGCAGGCAAGTGGTTACGAGCCAGCAGTCCCAGATTGTGAGAGGGATGTCCCTGAAGGATCAGACCAAAACCGGCAGTCGGACATCCCCCAAAGGGTCCCAGATTCAACCCGGGCTGAAGGACACCCCTCCACCCCTGTGCACAAATTTCGTGCACTGGGCCTCTAGTGTAAGACTAGTGATCCAGTGCATAAATTCATGCATATTAAAAGGAAATGAATTAGAAGATATATTTTAATATCATTACTCGCCGTTTCTCTATAGTACAAATGTCAGAGATGAAAGAAAATTAATAAAATGTATATGAAAATAATATATAAATTGGTTAATAAATAAATAACATGATAAAACAAAGACATGATATAAAAACAAAATCATGATATAAAAACATTGATAAAACCAATGACTGACAAGTTGATTAAACTTATTCTAATACCTCCCTGTATACCACATTAAGAGTAAAAACACTTTGAGTGCTTGACTAATTTACCTTGTGATGAAGTATTTATAACTAACTTTAACGTCACATGCTTTTCAAACTCAAGAGAAAGCAACATATAACTGACTATGTTCAAAAAAGGGTTTGAACATAAGTAAAATATTCCTACTCTGTTTAGAATTTGTCCCTGTGATTTATTAATAGTCATAGCAAATGCTGGCATCCTGGAAAACTGTCTTCGAATTAATTTAAATGGGAGGCCAGTGTCAGATGCAATCAATTCTTGGAATCAGAACAACCTCTCCTTCTGCAGATCCTGTTAATATTTCTGCTTCTATTATGTTAGGTCGCAATCTTTTGATAATAAATCGAGCACCATTACAAAGACCCCATTTCTATTAAGATTTCTCAGTGGCATGATGATTACACCTACTTTCAATTTTAATTTATGACATGTATTCCTGAAGGAGTAATACTATTAAGAAATTCAGCGAAGCTTTATATGTATCACATATGAGCAAGTCAACGTTTATTTTTCAACTGCCAGTGTGCGTCATATATACCAGCCAGTAGGTCAGTCAGACAGTCGGATGGACAGTCAGTCACTTAGCCTTTTATCCTATACTAGAAGCACGGTGCACGGAATTCATGCACAATTGGGGTCCCTAGGCCTGGCCATCAATCAGGGCTATCAGGCCATCTCACCCAGTCCCGATCCGGGCCAGGCCAGCCAGGGCCCTGCAGGACAGGGTCTGCCAGACAGGGGGAGGGACAGCAGGAGGTTTGCTGGCTGGGAGGTGGCATGGGGAGAGGTTGGCTGGCTGTGTGAGGTTGGCTGTGGGAGTGCACTGACCACCAAGGGGCAGCTCCTGCATTGAGCATCTGCCCCTCTGGTGATCAGTGCATGTCATAGCAACTGATCGACTGGTCATTCCAGTCGTAAGTCATTCTGGTCTTTCAGTTGTAAAGGTCACTTAGGCTTTTATATATCCCAATAATAATCTTATATAATAAAGAGCTAATATGCTAATTAGACCAAACAGCAGAATGACCAGTCACTATGACAAACTCTGACCACCAGGGGGCAGACACTCAATGCAGAAGTTTCCCTGTGGTCAGTGCGCTCCCACAGGGGGAGGGCCCTTAGCACAGTGGCAGTGTTAAGAGCCTCCTGTCTCTACAGCAGTCAGCCAGCCCTCAAGGGGTCCCGGACTGTGAGAAGGCAGGGCTGAGGGACCTCCCCGGCCCCCCAGAAGTGCACAACTGTCATGCACTGGGTCTCTAGTATATATAGATAACATAAGCAAAATATAGTGCCAGGTACATAATGCGTGATCTACAAATAAAGGTTACTATTAATACTATTAATAGAATAACCAAAGAAAAAAACAAAAACGCTATCCCTAAATCCCAACTAGGTGAAACCTGTAAATGGCAGGCCAGGGGCGCCCAGGGTCACTTACAACAGGAAAGTTAGCATTTACTAGCATCAGCATGTTCCACCATAGTTTGCCTACTTTGAGTTGCTTCTATGTGCTACTGGATTCTAAATACCAGAGAAGAAAGAGTACGTCACAGCAAAGTCCAGAGTTGTTTTTGCCTAGCATACTTGCTGGTTTAAAAGACATAAAGACATTCTGTTTGCTAGGGTTTTCAAAAAGCTCTACCCTTTTTCTCCAAATTATCTCCCCTCTCACTGAAACACCTCTCTGGAATATACTGTCAGAGCCTGATCCTTTAATTCCCACACGCTTCCCCATCATGATTTCTTTCTATTTGCAAGTTGGGTAGACAACACTGCAGGGAAGTAGCAGTAGAGAGAAAAATCATGTTCTGATATCAAAGAAGGCAATAATTCAGAATTAGTCCATTTTTTAAATGTGGGTTAAATTAGAAAATAAAACCAGTTTACCTGACCCTGAAGTAACTATAAACTGCTGTAACCCCAGATAAACGTCTAAATTGTCCTGAAGAACTGGGAACTGAAAACAAAGAAACAACGATTAAAAAACAAAATATAAATGTTACCATTAAAACAGGCCATGTACCTCTGCGAGGGAGGGAAGTGCAGTGGGATAAAAACTCTTCTCTGGAAACCTTACGTGCCCTAAGAGGAGGTAGCTCCCGCACCCCTAACCATTTCTGTAACTGAAACCACCATCATTTTAAAACAAAGCAGTGGATGCTGGGTATGATTATGATGTTCCTAAAGGAGGACTTCAAGCCCCAAATGATCTGATCCTTTTACACAGGCCCCTCTCCCTTCAAATCCAAGGTAAACCTACCCTTGAGAGAAATATGGATATGCCTTCATTCAACTGCATGGCAAAGTAAAGCCAGGCCAAGTTATTTGGAAGTCATTTTCCCTTACTCATTTAGCAGACAGGACCTTCATAAACAGCTGTATCTTTTCTTTCTAAACTGCTATTCGCCACTAAGATAAAGATAAAAACTTTAATGTGGCAAATCCCAAGAATGGCAGGTGACAAAATGGCAATCTCCACAGAAAAACCCAAGATACAATGCAAAGCTGACCCCAATAAATTATCTTGCCTTTGAAGGAGAGAGGCTTAATGAATTATCTTCAGAAAACAGGTATCATTTTAATCAGTGAAATCAGTCCTATGACTGAAGATTCTAGCACATAAATATAGGCAGGAGTGCCAGCAATTTGCCAAGAGTGAGCTTTACAATAGCTGGCTTTTCAGCGATGTAAGTCATATAAATAAACCTTCTATTCAGCCTGGCCAATTTCAAGCTACTGTTGAAGGCATTAGTAAAGTTCATATTATAGCAAGCATTTAGGAAGGAAAAACAGGGCTTCCCAAAGTTGATCTAATATGTTTGGGGGAAATATTAACATTTGATCAAATTGAGGATTGGGTATAGTAACTATTACTTTCTGGTTATAATATACACTGAGTGGCCATATTATTATGATCTCTGAACGCATAATAATCTGGCCACTCAGTGTATATCCTATATAATAAAAGGCTAATATGCAAATTGTCCCCTCGACCATAAGTTCAACCAGCAGGCAGGCCGGCCAACCGCCCATGTCCCCTCCCCCTGGCCAGGCTGACCGGATGGCCAGACCCCACCCATGCATGAATTCATGCACCAGGATTCACACATTCTCACATACACACACACGCATAAACTCTGAGTGGCCAGATTATTATGTGTTCAGAGGTCATAATAATCTGGCCATCAGTGAATATTTTTTATAATATTGGAGAGCAA
Organism: Pipistrellus nathusii; assembly: GCA_963693515.1. Taxonomy (NCBI): domain Eukaryota; kingdom Metazoa; phylum Chordata; class Mammalia; order Chiroptera; family Vespertilionidae; genus Pipistrellus; species Pipistrellus nathusii. Next base: position 93,863,271 of record OY882861.1, read on the forward strand.
AAAAGCTTTACTGCTCATCCTATATGTGCAGGGAAATCATTGGGCTCTTTATCCCCATCCAAACATGAGTTACCAGTGTCGAGAAGGCGTGTGTGGGAAGGAGCTCCATCACTTTGGCCACTACCTCCAAGCTCTGGCGTAAGTACCGCTGCCACTCTGTCTGCTGCTGCAGGGGAAACACAGAGGGGTGAGCTCTCCTCCAGGCAGGGTCCTGTCATTTTCCCTGCCAAGCGATCCTCAGCCTCGCTCTTAGACATACCATCTTGAAGAAACGGCAAATGTTGGAACCAGGTTATTTGGAACTTTAAAAAGGCCAAGCTAAAAGATATTTTTTAACCCAAAAGTATCATTAAAAGCTTTTTCCTAAAAAAACAGATGATCCCAATGGACACAGATACTAGGGGGTAAGGGTATGAACAAGGAGGTGGGGGGGAGGGGCACCTAATGGGAGGATAAGGACACATATGTAATAACTTAATCAATAAAGAATATTAAAAGAGAGAGAGAGAGAGAGAGAGAGAGAGAGAGAGAGAGAGAGAGAGAGATGACCTGAAAATGAACTACTTTTCCCCCTACAGTCATAGGAACAGAGATAGAAAAGCCACTAGTGAAAAAAATGCTCATGTCCCCTTTCGCCCATCCCAGCTATAGGAACTGGTCACTTATTCCTTCAGAGACAGGCCAGTACTGGGTTCTGTAAGTATCACTAAGTCAGTGCCACTGAAGTATGGTCTACAGACAAGCAGCATCGGATCTCCTGGGGGTTTGTTAGATGTGCAATGCTGTGAGCCCCACCCCAAGCCTCCTGAGTCAAATCTGTTTAACATCTATGCCAGTGGCTCTTATCCATGCTAGAATACGAGAAAGCATTGGCCTAAGTCATACAGTTAACAAGAAGTGAAGCCAAGTTTACCAAGCACCTAGCATGCACCAGGCATGTAGCCAGTCCTTCTGCATGTGTTACCCTCACACAACTGTCAACACAGACATACCTCCCCCTTTTGGGAGATGAGAAATTTAAGGTTCAGAGAAATTCAATGCCCTGGCTTCTGTCTCCTTCATGGATTCAAATCCAGGCCATCTGATTCCCAATGCAGAATACAGAGCTCTTTCAACCCAAACCTTGCTACGCTCATGGTCTTGATTATGCCCCAGTCATTGCTATTTTGAAGCTATAGCAGTGACTTGACAATTTTGAAGTGCATGATGGTTATGGAAAAAAAGATACTAGAGCTGTGCCCTCAAAGACATTTTCCTTATCAATGTGGGACTCCAGCATCAATAAATTCAAAACCGATTTTAAGAAATATCAGTTTGTGCCAAAACCGATTTGGCTCAGTGGATAGAGCGTCGGCCTGCGGACTGAAAGGTTCCGGGTTGATTCCGGTCAAGGGCATGTACCTTGGTTGCAGGCACATCCCCAGTAGGGGTTGTGCAAGAGGCAGCTGACTGATGTTTCTCTCTCATTGATGTTTCTAACTCTCTATTCCTCTCTCTTCCTCTCTGTAAAAAAAAATAAATAAAATATATTAAAAAAAAATATCAGTTTACAAAATATACTCAACAGAAATTTCCTTTCATTCTAGCCTTTTCGTTTAAGTATCTCTTTCACTATTTCTACCAGCATCCAACTGCTTTTATCTGTTGCCCAGAGTGGGGGGTGGAAGTGTAGAATAGGAGGGATACCGAAGTCTTACACTTTTCACTGAGCAGATGTACTTAGTACATCTCTAGCCCACATAGGTAAAAATGCCTGTAAAACTTTTTTTACAGTTAATGAACCCAAAGAGAAGGGCAGGATATAAATTTCATATGAACATCTCAAACTGTAAGACTATTCTGGCTTTAAAAGTCTCCAGAATCAAGGACTGGCTGCTCCAGGTCTCCATGCTGATTCACACCACAACATGACAACCAAGAAAGGCCAACTAGGGCGTGCTGCTTACATCGTCATCCAGAGTCTCGTCATCCAACTCCTCCAGCTGGGCCTGGTTGTATGTGAACTGGATTCGATTCAACACCTCCGAGAGCAAGAGGACTAGGGCGTCTTCGTACCTATGTGCGGGGAGAAATCAACTTCCGGTGAGAGCAAGCTTTTAGCCTCAGCCATCAAAAAGGCATCCTGCACCGTGAAGGGAATGGAGTTCGTGTGTTGAGTTACCGTACACAAAAGGAGCATCTAAACTAAACCAGTGTCTGGGCTGGCAAGTGTGTAGGTGAGCACAGAGCAGTAGCACAGTGTTCTTTATTTAACTACGCTCCAGCACCTTCTTGCTGGACGGTCCCTTTTAACATCTATAATGTCCTTCTTTATCTCTGGCAGCGATTTTTGTCTTCGGTCTATTTTGTCTGACATCAGTGTAGCTACCCTGACCTCTTTTGGTTATTGGTTGCATGAAGTATCTTTTTCTATCCTTTTTATTTCAACCTATCTGTGTCTTTGAAACTAAAGTGAGTCTCTTACAGACAACACGGAGTTGGACAAATTTTTTTCATCCATTCTGCCAATTTCTACTTTTTAACTAGAAATTAACCCTTTACATTTAATGTCATTACTGTTGTTTGTTCCATGTTATATCATTTACTTCTCAATTCTTCCATTTTGTGCTAAACAGATATTTTCTAGTGTACCATTTTAATTCCCTTGTCATTTCTTTTACTATATATATACACACATATATATATTTAATTTTATTTTTTCCATCCCCTTTTATCTCCTCTATGTCCTCTTTCACCTCCACCTCCATAACCATCACACTGTTGTCCAAGACCATGAGTTCACTCTTTTTTTATTTCCTTTTTTACTTAATCCCTCTATTCACACCCACCCCACCCCTCAAGCTGTCTGCTCTCTATTTATTAGTCTGTGTTTAATTTGCTTGGTAGTTCAGTTTGGTCATTAAATTCCACATTTGAGTGAAATCATATGGTACTGTCTTTCTCTGCACCATATATTTTCTCAGTGGTTGCTCTGGGAAATTGCAGACACTACTTATAAATATCAATTAATTCAATGATTCAATCCTTTTAACAACTGAGAGAGCTAAGTGGTATTAATGGTATTCTTCTGATGAGAAAACTACAGTTGACAGAAGCTAAATAAATTGCCCAAAGCTAGCTGAGTTGAATCCAAGGCTCCTAACTCAACACCCCATGTTCTCTACACATAAACCACCAAATGGGCTTTGAGCCTGCTCCACCCAGTCCCCCATTTTTTTCTTTAAATCCTCACCAGAGGATATGTTCTTCGTTGATTTTTTAGAGAGAGAAAAAGGAAGAGGAAGGGGAAGGGGAAGAAAGGGAGGAGGGGAATAGAGGGAAAAGGGAAAGGAGAAGAGGGAGAGGGGAGACGGGGAAGGGGAAAACATAGGTGGGCTGCCCCCTGTACATGCCCTGACCAGAGATTGAACTCACAACCCAGGTATATGCCCTGACTGGGATTCAAACCCACATCCTTTTTTTGTGTACAGAATGATGCTCCAAGCCACCAAGCAACCCAAGCCTGCTCTTTAATCAGTTTTAACAACACATAATCTAAGGGGGAAAATGGCAAGAGCCTGGAGAAACTCTAAAGCACAACAGTTGCTAACGCAAAGGCCAACAAACCACTAATTTTCAAGAACAAATCATGTTGCTTAAGTGCTTGCCTGTCCTGAAATGTTTCTGATAGGATCAGGAATTGCTCCCACTCATAAGACAAGCCATCATGCTGGTCATTCAGCATTCGCCAACCTACTCTCCAGACTGTGATACTGGAGCTGAGATGACACAAAGCACACTTCTCAGCCCACTAGGGTCTCTCAACAGGATGCAGAGGAAGACGGGGGGGGGGGGGGGGGGGGGGGGGAGGGGGGGTGGCAAAGAGGGGAAAGGAGAGAAAGGGACTCCCTCTTCCTATGGGCTTGCTGACCAGCAATGTCAGCCCAGCATAGTCATCTGGTAGTGACACCTATTCCAGTTTCCAGCTTCCGCACTCCCAGAACCAGCCTCCTCGTGCACTCTTAGAAGTGACAATAGTGGCCAAATTATTCTCTCTCCTCAAAGGATTCAGTGCCCGCTCCATGGGTCCCCAGGAGCTCCTGTGGCAGTGGGGTACCCTCTGTCCTCAGACACATGAGCTCTAGCTGCCTGGGTTCATCTCTCTGATGAAGATTTCATAACCCCAACCTCTTTCCTTTGGTACCCTCAACCTAGGGGTGGAGTTGCTTCCTATAGTTATCTGTTATCTCAGGGTTCCCCTTTTACTTTCCCAGACCTCTAAAACCAGTTTAATCAATTTCCTACACTGAATTCTTAAAATAATCTAGTAATTTCTGTTTTCCTGACAGGACTCAGTCTATATATGTGAATACTAGGAATAATAAGATAACCAAAGTTGAATAAAATCCAATGTCAAGATCAAATACAAGCCATCTAGGCCACGGCTGGGACCGAGGCGGCTGGCCACAGCGCTCAGAGCACCCAGGATGGGCACCCCAGACTCTGTGGTGAGCGAGCCGCTCCCTTGGCAGGCCCCCACTGAGGCCCGGGGCTTCAAGCAGGCCTCGGCCCACATCTTCCAGGACACAGAGCTGCTGCAGATCCAGAGTCTGTTCCAGCATAGCGGGGACCAGCTGGCGGAGGAGCGGGCACAGATCATCTCGGAGTGAGCAGGGGACCACCATGTGGTGGAGGCCTTGAGGAGGCTGCGCAGAAAGAGACCCCCGAGGCAGAAAGCCCTGGGCCACTCGCTACATCGCTGCAGCCGGCTCAGAATCCCAGAGCCCCGAGATCCACAGAGCAGCGCCACAGAGACGGCTTCCAGCGACCAGTATCTGAACACCAGGAGGACAAGTGCCGGGATCCGCCGGAATTGGAGGAAGTCGGGCCCCACAAGCTACCTCCATCAGATCAGACACTGATCCAGGGAAGGGGCTGAGAATGGCACTATCTTCCCAGGAATCAGGGACTTTGTCCACAGGGCCCGGGAAGGTGAAGGAGGAAGACCTAAAGCAGACAGCCCCACATGCTGCTGCTGGCCTGCTCAGTTCAGAAGAGGACTGGAGACATCCACTGAGCGCTAATTGTGTGGGACCATTCCTCACCAGGAGCAGCAACAGTGACGATTATGCCTTGGCCCTTCCCCACCTAACACTATACTTGGGCTGCATGACATTCCCCTGGGAGTTAAATGACAGGCACGCAGACCAAGCATCTCACCACTCCTGCTACTAACCCTCCTGTGTTATGACCCATGGTCCATCAGCCTGTCCTACACCCCTGTGTAAACTGTGGTTAAGTGGCAAAATAAAAACGTTGGTACAAAAACAAAACAAAACAAAAAAAAAACCCCAAAACAAACAAACAAAAAAACAAATACAAGCCATCTAGTCTAATAAGAATTCCAACTTATGTGATGAAAGTGTTTGTAAATGACTTCACAACCTAGATTACATTGGTTACTAAACATGGCCCAGAGAAGAATACTGGCAGGGAAATCAGTAATAAAAAGGCAACATCTATGGGGGAAATGGCAAGAGAATCAAAATCCCAGGCACAGAGATCATACCAGAAGAAAAAAATCAAAAGCATTCAACTTGAAAAGGAGTAAGTAAAATTGTCATTATCTGAAGAAGACATGATATTGTACATAGAAAATCTAAAGACTCCACACAAAAAAACCACTAGAATTAATAAATGAGCCCGGCAGGTGTGACTCAGTAGTTGAGCATCAACCTATGAACCAAGAGGTCACAGTTCAATTACCATATAGGGCATATGCCTGGGTTGTGGGCTCCATCCCCAGAGGATGTACAGGAGGTAGGCAATCATTGATTCTTTCTCATTATTGAAATTTCTCTCTCTTTCCCTTTTTCTCTGAAATATATATATGTATGTTTGTGTGTGCACCTGTGTGTGTGTGTATCCTATCCTATATAATAAAAGCCTAGGTGGCATGACACCCTTGCGCAACATCGTCACAAGATGGCTGCCACAAGATAACCACACGCACAGCAGAGGCGGGGCGCAGTGGCCGCTCTGTGCAGTGAGACCTGGGGGTCCTGTGGCTCTATGTGGCGCAGAGGAGGCTGGTCTCAGTGTCTCCACCACCTCACACAGAGGAGGCAGCTCACAGTAGGGAAGGGCAGTTGTGGGTGATCAGGCCAGCAGGGGAGGGCAGTTGGGAGAGATCAGGCCAGCAGGGGAGGGCAATTGGAGGCCATCATGCCAGGCAGGGGAGGACAGTTGGGGGTGAACAGGCTGGCAGGGGAAGGCAGTGTGGGTGACCAGGACAGCAGGGGAGGGCAATTGGGGGCCAACAGGCCAGCAGGGGAGCAGTTAGGCATCAATCAGGCCAGAAGGGAAGTGGTTAGGGGACAATCAGGCAGACAGGCAGGCAAACAGTTAGGAGCCAGTGGTCCTGGATTGTGAGAGGGATGTCTGACTGCCTGTTTATCGGATCTAAACTGATAGTCAGACATCCCCTGAGGGGTCCCAGATTGAAGAGGGTACAGGCCAGGTTAAGGAACAGTCCCACCCCCATGCAAAAATTTTGTGTATAATAAAAAGCTAATATGCAAACTGACTGAACAGCAGAACGACCAGTCACTATGATGCTCACTGACCATCGGGGCAGATACTCAACAGAGGAACTGCCCCCTGGTGGTCAGCGTGCTCCCCAGGAGAAGTGATACTCAGCCAGAAGCCAGGCTCACAGCTGGAGAGCGCGGCAGCGGTTGCGGGAGCCTCTCCTGCCTCTGTGGCAGCGCTAAGGCGTCCACCTGATGGCTCCCAGACTCCAAGAGAGGGCCAGGCCGGGCTGAGGAACCACCCGCCCAGTGCACAAATTTTGTAACTAACTAACTAACTAACTAACTAACTAAATAAATAAATAAATAAGATACCTTGGAATAGCCCTAGCTGGTTTGGCTCAGTGGATAGAGCATCAGTTTGTGGACCGAATGGTCTCAGGTTCAATTCCAGCCAAAGGCACATGCCTGGGTTGCAGGCTCAACCCCCAGTAGGGGGCATGCAATGATTCTCTCTCATCATTGATCTTTTTATCTATCTCTCCCTCTCCCTTCCCTCTCTGAAATCAATAAAGAATTTTTTTTTAAAGATACCTTGGAATAAACCTAACCAAGGAGGTAAAAGACCTGTACTAGGAAAACTACACGACATTGAAGAAAAAAAAAAAAAATAGAGAAGATACAAACAAATGAAAGAATATACTGTGTTCATGGATTGGAAGAATTAACATCATTAAAAAGTCCATACTACCCAAAGCAATCTATTAATATCTAAAAGGGAATTTAAAGACTTTGAAGCTATTTGAAGACTATAAATTAGTAATAAAAGTAGTGGATAAAAGGGGGAAAAAAGTTTAGTGGAGTCATAAGAGTAGGGCCTTCATCCAATAGGTCCAGTGCCCTTACATGAAGAGGAAGCGACAAGAGAGCACATGTATGCTCCCTCTCTCTCCCCACATAAGCACAGGAGAAAGGCCCTGAGAGCACTGAGAGAGAAGACAGCATCTACAAGCCAGGAAGGCTCCCCACCAGAAACTGCACCTGCCGGCACTTTGGTCTGTGACTTCTAGCCTCCAGAACTGTGAGAAAATCAATGTTATTTAAACCACTCAGCCAATAGTATTTTGTTATGGCAGACCTCGCTGATTAAATGTCAATAAGAAAGAAACCCGGAACTTCAAGAATGAAGGGAAAGCAAGAGAATTGGCAAATGTGTGGGTAAATACAATAAACTATTTCTCTCCTGTTAAGATCTTTAATATTATGAATGATTAACAAAGCAAAAACTGAACATTGTCTGATGAGGTTTTCAATGTACATAGACGTTAAACATATGACAGCCTCAATACAAAGAAGGGAGAGTAAAGGATCAATATGATGCTAAGGTTTCTACATTACAATTGAAGTGATAAAATGTAAGTGCAAAGTCAGGTATATATTTTGTAATGCCAGAGCAACTACTAAAAAAAGTCATATAATGAGATATAGTCAAACACTCAGTAGATACATTAAAAGAGAAAACTAAATTTGCGTGCAACCAAAACAGTTTCAAATGAAGCAAAAACTGATGAAACTGAAGAGAGACTAACAAATACACAATTAGACTTGGAGAGCTCACCTCTCTCAGTAACTGACAGAACAAGCAGGATAAAGACAACATGTAGAATGCCAGCGACCAAACTGATCAATGACTGACATTTATAAAACACCTCACCCAACCACAGAATACATACTCTTTTCCAGTGCACAATGAACAATCACCAAGAAGACTAGTTCATAAACAAACCATAACAAATAGAAAATAATGGAAATCATGTAAATTATGTTTTCAGCTCAATCTAAACTTGAAAACAACAAAATATATGGAAAATCTCAAATATCTGTAAATTAAACAGAGGAAATTTAAAATACACTAACAGCCCTGGAAAGTGTGATTCGGTGGTTGGAGAGTCATTTTGTGCACTAAAGGGTCGCAGGTTTAATTCCAGATTAGGCACATACCCAGGTGAAGTTTTAATCCCTGGTTGGACCCCTGCATGAGGTAACCAATTAATGCTTCTCACATCAATCTTCTCCTTTCTCTCCCCTTTCCTTTCTCTCTCTAGAATCAATGAAAAACATATCTGTAGGTGAGGATTTAAAAAAAAAAAAATTAGCCTAGCCAGTGTGCTAAATGATTAGAATATCAGCCCACTCACTGAAGGGTACAGATTTAATTCCCAGTCAAGGGCACTACCTGAGTTGCAGGTTCGTTCCCACCTATCTTCCCTTTTTCCCCCAGCCCCAGGCAGGGTATGTGCAGAAGGCAATCGATCATTGTGTCTCTCTCACAGTCTATCTGTCTTTGTCTGGCTCTCTTTCTCTCTCACCCTCCCTTCCATCCTTTCTGAAAAGCAATGGAAAAAAATACCCTCAGGCAAAGATTAGCAAAAGATAAATAGATAAATAAAATAAATAAATTTTAAAAATACACTAAAGAGTGAAAAGGAAAAGGGAACATATTAAAATTTGATAAAGCTAAAGCTCTGCTCAGAGGAATTTTAAAGCTTTAAAGGTTTAAGTATAAGTGTATATATATATATATATATATATATATATATATATATATATAATAAACCTACAGATCTGTATATGGCTCAAGCCACAGATGTGATTCCAAAAACATCCCAACTTCTGAGAGTTAAGGCAACTACATAGTAGATGCTCAGTAAGTATATGAAGAATGAAAGAACAAATGAACAAATAAATAAATAAATACATAGGCAATAAAAAGACAATTCAAGATGGATAACTACAAAGGACTGAAACATAATCCTGGATAGCTTTTTCAACTCTATAATGAGATAACTAAGACCAAAATCACCTTCCTCTCTAGGGAAGTCAAAGGCATGAATTTCTCTTAGCAGGAGCTAGAAAGATACTGGAGCCTTCATTTAAAACTAGTTAACATCTTTTATTAATTGTATCAAAATGTCATGTGTCATAATGGCGCTTCTTCTTTATTAAGCAGAAAGCCCACTCAGGGGAAAAAAAAGGGCAGCAATTTGTCTCATGCTCACCCACTTTTGTTTACAGTTCAATCTAGTGTCATTCGGAATCTCTGACTGGTATGTGGCTAGCACTTGTCCGTAGTCTCATGACAAAGGGTTTTGTTCACAAGTCGATAACTTTAGTTGCTTAACTCACTTCAGGTTTCCCCATCTTCCTGTAAAAATAAGTTTCTACACAGGTGGCTCCCTTCACATTGACCAACACAAAGAAAAAAGAGTGAGAGAGAAAAGGGAAGAACACCAATGCATATTTACTAAACATTTACTGTCAGCCACAGTGCTCTACACACATTGGTTAATTTTCTCAACAACTTACAAGATAGTACAACCATCCACAAAGTACAAAGGAGGAAAAGTAGAAAGGAAATCACGTCTTTGCACACTACCTCAAAATGGCAAATCTGGAAAATGAACCCCACCAACAAGTCTTATTTTTTAAATTGATTTCAGAGAGAAAGGGAGAGGGAGAGACAAAAACATCAATAATGGCCGAGACCGGTTTGGCTCAATGGATAGAGCGTCGGCTTGGGGACTGAAGGGTCCCGGGTTCGATTCCGGTCAAGGGCATGTACCTTGGTTGCGGGCACATCTGCAGTAGGGGGTGTGCAAGAGGCAGCTGATCGATGACTCTCTCTCATCGATGTTTCTAACTCTCTATCTCTCTCCCTTTCTCTCTGTACAAAATCAATAAAATATATTAAAAAAAAAAAAAAAACATCAATAATGAAGAACCATTGATCGGCTGCCTCCCACGTAATGCACATTAGGGATCTAGTCCAAAACAGGGGCATGTGTCCTGACCAGGAATCGAACCTGGTTCATAGGATGAAGCTCAACCACTGAGTGCACCCCACCAGCAAGTTCAGCTGGGTAAGTTACAAACCTTTTTACTTCATTAATATTGGAACCCAAGTTCTCTAAAATCCCCACCAGTTCTGATCAAGAAGCTCTGAAGTATTCTGAGTAAGAACATTCAGAGCTCTAATTTCCAAGCTCCTAAGACCAAAAATAAATCCATGCACATTTGTGCTTCTAAATTTGTAGCCTACAATGTCTACCACATTGTTGTCAGTGACAAATGATGCAAAACCTTTAAACCACAAGGAACAGGAACTCAGAGCTGCTTCTGTGACTTAACCACACCTACATTTCCCTCTAACACACTGAGAAAACATTCTGACTACTTCCTGTAAGATCAATTGTTTCTGAAAATCTGGCTCAACCACAAGTCTGATTCCAAAAGCACCCCAACTTCTCAAAGATATATTTTATTGGTTGAAAAACATTTGATCATATTTATAAGCTCTCAGATAAAATGAATGTGGTAATTACCAATAGCCAGTGCTCTTTTTCAGCTGCTTCTGCAAAACAGCACAGTCTGATATATTGAGATCTTTTATAACTAGAACAGTGGCTACCAAACTTTTAAAACTTTCATTTAAAAACTTTTGAGCATGCTTGTATAAATGTAGAGTATAAAAAGTGACAGATAGCCAAAACTGGTTTGGCTTAGTAGATAGAGCATCAGCCTGCAGACTGAAAGGTCCCAGGTTCGATTCCGGTCAAGGGCATGTACCTTGGTTGTGAGCGCATCCCCAGTAGGGGCCGTGCAAGAGACAGCTGATAAATGTTTCTCTCGATGTTTCTAACTCTCTATCCCTTTCTTTCGTCTCTGTAAAAACTCAATAAAATAATATATATATTTTTTTTTTTAAAGTGACAGATAAAATTTATCAGTTAAAGTCTAATTTTTTTTCTTTGTGGACCCCAATGGACTACTTACACACCGTTCCTGGTCAGTTTTACTATCATAGAACACGTCTAGACCATGTTCAGAACACGTCTAGACCACTATGAGGTATCTGATGGACAAGCAGGTCTTCAGATGATGGTTACTCTTTCACAGCATAAGCCACAGACCAACTCTGAAGGCTTGGGGTTTGAGCATTTTTGTTGTCTAAATATATAAAAGTGTTGTAAGTGTATGCTTTTAAAAAAGTCATGCCCTAACTGGTTTGGCTCAGTTGAGAGAGCATCGGCGTGCAGACTGAAGGGTCCCAGGTTCGATTCTAGTCAAGGACACATATCCGGGTTTTGAGCTCAATCCCCAGAAGGGCCATGCAGGAGGCAGCCAATCAACGATTCTCTTTCATCATTGATGTTTCTATCTCTCTCTCCCTCTACCTTCCTCTCTGAAATAAAAAAATATATATTCTTTTAAGAAGTCATGAAAAATTAGAAAGCTTCATTTAGAATGATAATCAAATGATAATGAGAAAAATCCCTAGTGCTAAAAGTGGTCAGCCAGGTCCTACCTGGTTTGGCTCAGTGGATAGAGTGTCAGCTCACAAACTGAAGGGTCAGGGGTTCTATTTGGACCTTGAGTACATACCTCGGTTGCAGGCTTGGTCCCTGGTCCTGGTTGGAGGCATGCAGGAGGCAACCAATCAATATGTCTCTCTCACATCAATGTTTCTCTCTCTCTCTTTCCCTCCCTTCCACTCTCTCTAAAAATTAATGGAAAAAATAATTTCTCTCTCCCTCCCTTCCACTCTCTCTAAAAATCAATGGGAAAATGGACTTCCCTAGAGAGTAAATGATTTTAGTCTTAGTTGTTTCATTATAGAGTTGAAAAAGCTATCCAGGATTATGCTTTAATCCTTTGTAGTTATCCATCTTGAGTTGTCTGTTTATTGCCTACATATTTATTTATTCATTCATTTGTTCTTTCATTCCTTGGGTGAGGATTAACAATAATAAAAGCCAGAACCACTGACAACTGTGGTATCAGATGCTATCAAATAACAGGTGCCTGGGCAGACAGGTCACATCAGCAGGAAGGCTAAATGCCTTTAGGCTCTCCAAGGGCCCTGTCACTTAACTCCATGATTGCCGCCATAGCCAAATGGCAGCAACATCATCTATTACTATTACTGTTGGGGTCATCGCTATAACTGAGTGTCTAATCATATTAGGGCTAGTAATAATTAATGTCGTTTTCTAATACCTTTTTTTTTAATCGAATTTATTTAAACAATACAACAAAATTTAATCAACAATATAGTTGCCGTTGTTTTCTACTATTAATAATAGTAATAATTTGCTAGTGTACATTTTCCCAATGAAACTATATTCTCCACACCTAAAGCACACTTGTACTGTGCTTTAAGAAGGATTTCCATATTAATCACTTCCCCAGTTTATTCTTTCAATAAGTGTGAGAGAGATGAAAGAATATCTACAACTAAATATAGCAAAATTAGGCATAGTCCCAGGACTAAACGATGCAACTGTTAGGCATTCAAGAAAGAATTTGGCAATAGTACATTTGCTTTGAAGAGTTTCATTCAAAAACACAATTACTTACAGTTAGCAAATTCACCAAAAACAGGATCTACTGTTGTGTAATAAGACTTCTGATACATGAATATACTACCCATAACCATAAGTGAGTTGGCACCATAGCAACTTGGAAGCTATTTTGCAATCACAAAAATAATGTTTGGGAACAAAAGTGCAAATGTTTAAACTTGAAATGCAAATATTTATAGTTTTAAAAGCTCATAAAACCTCAGCAGTGGAAAAGGTTTTAGAGGTTCCATCCAACCTCTTCCCAGGCAGGGATTCTCCTCGGCACCCCTGTTTGGCACATTTCTGGGGAAGGCATGCTCACAATCTCCACCGCCAACCACTGATACCATTTACTGAGCATTTTAATGTGCCAAGCATTCTAAAAACATTAGCTCAATATTTCTCAAATGAAGTAATGACCACAGTGTACAGAAAACACACTGTCTACCTGCAAGCAAAAAATGAGCTTCAGACACATGGGGAGAAAACATTTCCCCATTTTCTATTTTTATGCTAAGCATAATAAGCCAGTGAGAGAAAGACAAGTATCACATGATCTCACTCGTAAGTGGAATCTAAGGAACAAAATAAACTGTTGAACAAAATAGACCCAGAGACATAGAAGCATTGAACAGACTGTCAAATCTCAGAGGAGAGGCGGGGTGGGTGGATGGGAGGGAAGAGATCAACCAAAGAACTTGAATGCATATATGCATAGCCCATGGTCACAGAAAATAGGGTGGCGAAGGTCTGGGACAGGGATGGGCTAGAAGGGTCAATGGGAGAAAAAAGGGGACATACACTGAGTGGCCAGATTATTATGATCTCTGAACACATAATAATCTGGCCACTCAGTATATATCCTATATAACAAAAGGCTAATATGCAAGTTGTCCCCTCGACCAGTAGTTCGACTAGCAGGCATGCTGGCCAACTGCTCATGTTCCCTCCCCCTGGCCAGGCTGGCTAGACCCGACCCATGCATGAATTAATGCACTGGGCTTCATATATATATATGTGTGTGTGTGTGTGTGTGTGTGTGTGTGTGTGTGCGCGCGTGTGTGTGTATGTGTGTGTGTGTGTAATATATATACACATACACACACTGAGTGGCCAGATTATTATGCATTAAGAGATCATAATAATCTGGCCACTCAGTGTATGTAATACTTGCAACAATAAAGATTTTTTTAAAATAATTTAAATATATATATATATAAAATTTTATAAGTACAAAAGTAATTATCTGTGGATTATAGAATTATGGATAACTTATCTTCTTTTATTTTTTATCTTTGCCTGGTTTCTAAAATAAATACTTTTCCATTATAAGTATATATTACCTTATTAAGGAAATTTTCAAACACATACAAAAGGAGTAAGAATATAATGAACCCTAAGTTCCTACCAACTAAGTTCAACCTCAACCAACACATGGCCAACCCACTTCCCCATCTCTTCCCAGTGGATTATTTTAAAGCAAATCCCAGGTGTCACATAATTTCATCCAATAAAATACTTTACTAATGTCATTATAAACAACACACAATGCCCAGCCGGTGGGGCTCAGTGGTTGAGCATCGATCTATGAACCAGGAGGTCACAGTTCAATTCCCAGACTGGGCGCATGCAATTTTGACCCCAGTGTGGGGCTTGCAAGAGGCAACTGATCAATGATACTCTCTCATTGGTGTTTCTATCTCTCTGTCCCTCTCCCTTACTCTGAAATAAATAAATTAAAAAAAAAAAAAAAAATATATATATATATATATATATATATATATCACACACACACACACACACACACACGCACACACACACGCACACACCATGAAGCATATCACACCTAAAAAAAAAATAATAATAATAACAGTATTTTTTAAATAGGGGGGGGGGGAATGTTTTCAGAAAATGAAATATTAAGGAGCAAAAGGAAGAAGATAGTAAATGGCATTACATGAGGTTATGTGACTCAGTTTCACTGAAGAGGTCTGGTTGCATGGTTGACCCTTCAAGGCCATAAGAAAAACTGGCAAAAATGTCTATTTCTAAGTTATCAACATTTCTGGGTTTACCTGTTGAGAACTGCTTCCTTGTCTCCCAGACGACTTTTAATTTTACTTGTCAGATAGTCCAAAAACAGCGTCCAGATGTCCAAGCAAGAGAAGTAACCTTCATGCGTAGGCTATGGTACAAAAGAAATCCAGACAATGAAATTACTTAATGCAAACACTCCTTAGGAACCCACCCCCCAGTATACTTCTACCAGAATATTACAACCATAAGTATAGGTTCCCTCTACTTCCTGGTATTTTTTAGAGGATCTTCACAATTAGGTCTGTTGAACCTAACGAGACAAGAGTATAGAGACATTCTCTGTTTCCCCAAAAATAAGACAGTGTCTTATGTTAATTTTTTCTCCCAAAGTTGCGCTAGGTCTTATTTTCAGGGGACGTCTTATCTTTCCATGTGCTAGATCTTATTTTCGGAGGATGTCTTATTTTCAAGGAAACATGGTAGAAGCATGGAACAGACTGTTGAATCTCAGAGGGAAGGCGGGGGTGGCAGGATCAGATGTGTAAAGAACATAATTGGTGGCAGAATCACATATGGGAAGAACATGTCATTAGGGAGATACTAAGTGGGACAAACTAAGTTACAAAATAAGCCAAGCAAACACCTATATTAAAATCTAAGACAGTGGTAAGGAAGACTCTTTCAGATTATTCAATTCAAATCTGTTTATAGAGAAGAAAACTGAAATCCAAAGATTTGATTTACTCAAGGTCAGGGGAAGGAGGAGGTACTTTTACCTCTGGCAAATGCTCTTTCCACGACATACCATTATGAAACTGAAAATAAATTTCAGTGGCTCCAAAAGTGCCAAATTTACACCTTTGAATATTAGGAAAGATCATTTGCAGTCTTCCTCTATAACAGACTGACAATGAGCTTGTTAAGTCTGCCTCAGAGGCATCATCTCATCTGCAGAAGTAAGGGTGTCCAACAAGTAACAGCGTCTCTAACCCAGTGTTGATAAGGACAAAGTGAGGAGAGGAGACAAAGTTTTTGTAGGATCCTAGTGCCGGATCATTTGAGTGATTGCAGTGACAAATGCTTTGGAGAGCTTTCCGCTCTATTTCTTACAAAATCCAGGCATTAAACTCTCCACCATCTAGACCTTCTCATATTAGTACATGTTCAGTTTCAACCTGTGGTCCCTCGATCCCTTACATATCCACTCAAATTCTTGCTACCTATAAGAACTCTTTGGTTTTATTTGTGATGGCTTGATTGAACCACGTATGGGTAGCAGAATCAGATGTGGAAAGAAATAATACCATCACCTTGGATCAGTTTTCCTTCCATTTCTGATCCACAAGAAAATCCAGAAGTTTACATGGACTTGCATGAAACTTGCCCAAGAAGTAACTAATGTTGTGTGTTAGCATGCAGAGGGAGTTATGTGCCCAGTGAGTCTGACACTGAAAACTATAATTTAAAAAACAGCAGACTCCAAGCTGACAACCTGCCAGGCAGCCCTGACGCCAGATGGCTAGGGCTCCAACAGGACCACTGACAAGCCATCCTTAGAAAATCGTCGAAACCGGTTTGGCTCAATGGATAGAGCGTCGGCTTGGGGACCAAAAGGTCCCGGGTTCGATTCCGGTCAAGGGCATGTACCTTGGTTGCGGGCATATCCCCAGTAGGGGGTGTGCAAGAGGCAGCTGATCGATGACTCTCTCTCATCGATGTTTCTAACTCTCTCTCTCCCTTCCTCTCTGTACAAAATCAATAAAATATATTTTAAAAAAAAAAGAGAGAGAGAGAAAGACCGCTTCCTGTCTCCACTTCGAACTTCACAAAAAGCATGATATGGCCATGAAAAGAAATGACGTAGACTATTAAACAGGAAAACAATTGATAAGCCACATGGAGAGAAGATGGGCAATTGGTACACAGGCACTCGACTTGCCCAGCCAGGAGATGTAGTCTTGTCCTGGCTTTTGGCTTGCTGAGCTTCCCTTAATTAAGTCACGCACCTCTACTTCCTAGGTTTGAAATATTCAACAGCCCACATTAAAGAACATAACTGACCAGAAGCACATAGACGTGTATTAGAGAAAAGCCACCATATAAGTCCAGGTTTTGTGGTGTTGTTAAAATACTTTATAATTATACACCTCTTACCATGCCTTTGAATTAAAGATGTACTATGTGTGTGAAGGCTGGAAAAAAAAAAAAGTGGGCAGATAAACCTTCTGTAGGACCTGAAATACTGCCACTCACATCCATACATGCAAGCCCCACCGTGAGACCTCGTGTATAACCCACAGCTGGCCATTGACAACTGCTGTGGGCACAGACTGGTAAGATGATAACAATGATAGGTTGACTGCACGTTTAAAGTCATCCAACTTTCCAAGCCCATTTTTTTAAATGTACCTGCACTCAGATTTACTTATTAGATTCCAGGGATAATTATCCTGACAAGTTTCTTTAAGAAACTAATGGCCCTGGCTGGTTTGGCTCATCAGCCTGCAGACTGAAGGGTCCCCAGGTTCTATTCCAACCAATGCACATGCCCAGGTTGTGGGCTTTATCCCGTGGTGGATGTGCAGGAGGCAGCCAATTGATGATTCTCTCTCATCATTGATGTTTCTCTCTCTCCTTCCCTCTCCTTTCCTTTCTGAAATCAATCAAGTCATAGTAAAAAAAGGAAAAGAAAGAAACGAATGATACCTCTCTTATTTGCAAGTGGTCTGTAGTGGTTAGTTGCCATTTGCATTGGTGTAAGTGATTTTTAAAAATATATTTTTATTGATTTCAGAGAGGAAGGAAGACGGGAGAGCTAGAAACATTAATGTTGAGAGAGAATCACTGATCAGCTGCCTCTTGCACACCGGCCACTAAGGGGGTTGAGGCCGAAACCCAGGCTGACAGGGAATCGAACGCCACGCCTAGCTGGGCTGGTCTGTGTTAACTTCACAATAGTCCAGGAAACTGGACAGTCATATTTTTTTACTTCCCATTTTATATCGATAGATAAAGGAGCAAAAACTCAGAAGTCACCTGCCCAAGGTGAAAGATAAGGAAGAGGAACAGAACTAAAATGGGGATCTTGAGACTCTGGTCCAGAGCCCTCCTCAAACCCCAGGCCACACTCTCTCAGAGAGTTTTAGGAAGAAGGGGCAAAATGAAAAATGCAAGACCAAGAAGGAAGTGGTGATGACACAGTCAGAGAAAAAGTAGGAAGACAGAAATCATATGATTATCTGCAGACACCAAGAGCCTCAGCAAGCTAGGAAAGCGATAGTGGGCAAACATCTGGTGAGCACTTGTGGCTGGAGGGACTGCAGCAAGGCACTTAGGTGGGTAAAAAAAAGTAAGGAAAGAAAGAGAAGATACTAACACCATCTTTATCTTATTCTTTATCTCTTCTTTCAAAATGTTTACCAATACCAAACTTTTCATGAATTTTATAAACAAAAGGCAAAAATATTGAGTACATCCATAATAACCCTCCAGTTAAAAGCCCTATTTCTCCACTTAACAGTTAACTAAACTATGATGAAGTAAGTTCACACTGTTAGTGAGTAGATGAGAACTTAAAGCTCTCTCTAGAGAGCATTTAATTTCTTATTCTTAAAATGAATCCCAAAAAAACTCCCAACCACCAGCTCCTGCTGCAGGAGTGTGCCCTGCCATCTCTTCTCCACTGTGCCTCTCCAGCAAAGGGCTGCCCACCCTGTGTAAACGGCACAGAGCCCCTTCCAGATTCCCACCCCTCTGCCAATGCTCAGCATCTGCTTCTGCCCGAACCTAGAGGACTCCACAGCCCAGGAACCTGCACCCAGAAAGAAAGGTCCTCAAACAGGAGGCCACGAGAGCAGAAGGGGGCTCAGCTGACAGAGACCTGCAGGTAAAGGAGGAAGAAGGTTGTGGATTGCTTCATTGCCATATCTAGTTCTTTTTTCAGCACATAAATATAATGTGTATGTGTATGTGTATGTGTATGTGTGTATGTGTATGTGTATAAAACTACCCTTTTCAGTTCAATGGAGAACTGCAATCAACGGTGAAAGAACCATAAAAGGTGAACAATGGGAAGACCCTGAAAATGCCCAATGTAGCTGCTCACCTTAGGTAAGGAAACTGAAATCAAAAGAAACGAAATAGACTTTTCCAAGGACACAGACCTAACGAACAACCAGAGCCCAACAAGAATTTTTAGTCCAAATCCAAATAAGTCCTAAGATATGCACACACTTGAACACCTTCTTCTACATCGGCATATAGGATACTAAAAGATCCCTTTTTACCTAGGGGTCAAGACTGCAAGATGGCCGAAGCCGGTTTGGCTCAGTGGCAGAGAGTCGGTCTGCGGACTGAAAGGTCCCAGGTTCGATTCCGGTCAAGGGCATGTACCTTGGTTGCGGGCACATCCCCAGTAGGGCGTGTGCAGGAGGCAGCTGGTCGATGTCTCTCTCTCATCAACGTTTCTAGCTCTCTATTTCTCTCCCTTCTCTCTGTAAAAAAATCAATAAAATATATTTAAAAAAAAAAGACTGCAAGACGTTCTCATCCCATTGTCCCTTCTTTCTGACGTCAGCGCTGGCTCCCTTACTCTCTCTCATTTCTGCTACACGTGTCCTATGCTATCTATCAAATCCTTCTTTTGCCTAGTCCCCTTTAGGTTTGTCTGGACCCCTCTCAAAACTTTCCCAGCTTTGATGCCTCATTCTCTTTCCCATCCTCACCCTCCTACATTTCATCCCCTCTTCTATTCCTCCTGAGGCCTGGTGAGCCAGCAGGTTTTCCTTCTTGCTCTGCACTCACCAGACTCTCTGCCAGACGTCTTGCACTTGGAGGTCTGACAAAGTCAGCGATGATGGCACCAGTCTACACTACTGAACATCACTGAGTGACCATTACAGCCTGTGGTTACCCTCCTCCACCTGCGCCCTTCCCTATTCCCAGGAATGGCTCACCTTACCACTGGGGCTCTGACGGAGTGCCAAGCACCTCCTTGAGAAAGGCTGGCTAGCACACTAAATCCTTACTCCAAGTCCCCTATCACAGACAAACACTCCTCCCAGCCTAGTTCCCTGCCTCTCCTCTAGCCCCATTAAACTACATTAGTGATTTAAACAACCATAAAAGTCTCCTTATAAAATCAGATGCCCTCACTGACAATTTCAACCCTAGTATGTACCAGCAGAAAGAGCTATATATGTACACCAAAAATGTGTGCAAACATGTTCACTGCAACATGATCCCTGGTCACCAAAACTGGAAGCAGCCCAAACTGGCAGTGGAATAGATCTTCAGACAATGACTTACCATAAAGCAATGAAAAAGAACAACTACTACCACACAGCACAGATGATTTCACAAATATAATACTAAATGAAAAAGAAAAAAAAAAAGCCAGACAGAACAAATATACTACTTTGTTTGCTTCCCTTAGAAACCAATCAGGGATGTAAGTCAGGATTGGGGTTACTTCAGGGAGAAATGAGGGGGAAGCCACTGGGAAGGGACATGAGATTTCTGGGTTTTGCTGGTAACGGTTAATGTTCTAATTTTTGAGTTAGGTGGTGGTTACATGGTCTGCACTTTTCTGTATGTGTGTGATACTTCAATAAAAAAGCCGATTTTAACCACACACACACAAATGGACACAAGGGATAGGGTACGAAGGAAATGTCTACAACTGGGCCGTGGTGATGGTGGCACAGTCTATAGTACCCGACATCACTGCGTTGTTCCATTACAGCGGGTGCATTTAGTAGTATATAAATTTTACCTCAGTAAAGCTGTTAAAATATATACAAATAAAAAGTACTGGTTCACTAAAATGTAAACTCAATGGAGGCAAGGACTTTGAAGATTACATATGCCTAGCTCCTGAAATATAATATAGTGGGAACTCAAAAAGTATTTGTTGAAGGGAGTTGGGAGAATGTATGCTTCTCCAACACACCATAGTGGTTAAGAGAGCACAGGCTGCATGGGCTGAAAGCATCACTTATTGTATGATCCTGAGCAAGTTATTTTTTGTGCCTCAAGTTCTTTATCTGTTAAATGGAAATGATAATAATAATAATACGTACCTCACTGGGTTGTTATGAAGGATAAACGTGCTCATCTTTACATACTAAGCACTACAAAATGTTTGGGAAGTAAAGTTATTTCTCCTGAAAACAACAACGCAGACTGTGGGGGTGAAAGGGATGGGCAATTCTGGTGCATTACCTGATGAAATGTGTACTTAAACAAAAGTGTCAAAAATTCCACCACGGGGAACTGGGAGTAGGACTCAATTCTTCTTAAGTGAACACTCACAAAGAGCCGCAGAAAGTCAGTAAACTTCTCGATGTAGCTAAATAAGAGAAGACAAAAGGTTTCAATGAGACACACAGAACCTCCTTAAAAAAAAAAATTCAAATTCAATCCAAATTTCTTTCAGTAAAGAACTAGACAGATTTATATTTTCAGTTAAAAATATAAAGGCCTACAACAATTACCTACAGGTCAGGCAACCCTTCATTCCATTACCACCTGAAACATAGCAGAAAAGCAACTTTAATCCTCAAACACCATCTAGGAAGCATCGTTTAAGCTAGTGCTCTCACATTTTCTGACTCGTTAGTGTTATGGCCCAAATAAAGTGAAAGGAAATGATTCTAAAAAGTCAATGGGCAGATCATGTGTGTCATTTCAACCTGGCAAGTCTGGAAGAGTGGTTTTCTTTGGTAAGAGGCCAAAACATTAAAATGAATGTGCTGAAAACCAAAACAAGGCTACACAAAAGACATGGCATCCAGGTAAGATAGGGTCAAGCCTGTCTGTGTTTAATTGGCACCAGGAGCAAATTAAACACAGCACATCCCAATCCACTCCAAAGTGATTTCCAAAACAAGGGCAGAAGGCTGTCAGAGCTGGAAAAGCCTCGGACAATTTCATCTGATGCTTCATTTTACAGAAGCTGGAGAGATAAAGTGATCGCCCAAGGTTACTCAGCCAGCTCATGGCAGAATGGGACCACCATCCACTCCCAAATCAGTGCTCTCTTTTCACATGACAGTGAATCCCCAATCATCTGTTTTCCCAAAATCATTTCACAGAAGAGTGTGGGTCACAGCTGCAAGGATAAGAGATTTTGTTATTAAACACACGGCACTTCACCACTCTCACATCTCAGAAACTGTCATTGTGAGCCCCTAAATACCAAAAGGTGATTAGAAAATGAGATGGACATAGCTCTATAAATCCCATTTCAGAGACCAATAACAAAAAAGATAGAGACATAGCAGGCCTTAGCCAAAAATTAAATAATGGCTAAAACCAATTCCAAAACTCCTAACTGAAAAAATCTATTTTTAAAAAGCACAGATATATGAAATAATAAAAGGGGAGAAGACAACTTAGTCTCAGAGGAGCAAAATTAGGCCATAAATAAAATGCCCCATATTGTTCTTGGGACCTATTTGCCCTGAGGATGGCCCACTGGTCTGACTGCACACATATGTAAATTTCTTTGTAGCTCTAATAACATTAATTTGTTTGATAAGGATCACAGTGCCAAATTCTTGGAAAACAGTAAGGCACTGAAATCAACTGTTTCAAGGGCTCGAAAAGGACAAAGAGACTTCTCTCTGATGCCTTCAATCAATAATCCTGAATGAGCAGGAACTCATTCCTTGCTCTGCTTATTACATTTTATTTTCACAGGGATTTTCAAAGTCACCAACCTGTTTACTGATCTTTAGAAAGATGCACTCAATTCCCTAGCACCCGTAAAAGAATAAAGAGAAGTCATGGGTAAAATATCACACAATCTCAATTTTATTTTAATCACCAACCCAAATTTTTACAGAATACAAACAAGGCTGTTCAGCTGCTAAAACTACAAATTTTATTTCACCTCATTTTCTTTCCTTTGCCCACCTTCTGGTACAGGTGCTAATGAGCAGTAGAAAGTTAGGGGAAAAGGCAGTGGAGAAAGAGAAGCAAAGGACCTGGTTAAGTAGCACCTAAACAACGAGAATGGACTTAGCTGTTTAGAATTAGTAGTAGGGACCCGAGAGCCAGGAAGCAAGCACACAGTATTGTTTATGTCACCTTTCTGCTTCCAGGCACCTCTCAGCTTTCACAGGGCAATAGGAAGCATAGAATTAAAATATAAAACCAAGAGCATAAAAGTTACATGTAACAAAATCAGTACGAAGATAATCATGACATTTCTATACCACCCGAAGATAAGCCGTAACAAACATTATGCTACAAGTAAAAGTCAAAATAACTGATATTCTATGCTTGATTCAAGCAGTTAGATTTTAACATATGGAAATACAGCCTTTCTTAACACAAGCTAGAAAAAATATAAAATAGTGTTTGAATACTGATACCTTTGAATTTATATACAAAGCTATTTCCAAATAATAAATAAAACATATTACCATACCATTTTATGAATTTTTCTGTGATTAAACAGAGAAATTTTACACAAAGTTTGCTTACAGTGAAGCAAACCAAATTTTTTAACTTAAGAAAAACTTTATTAAAATTGCTTAATTTAAAAAGCACTAAAATTGTTATAACTTTAGGCACTTTGTATTGTTATTTATTCTAGGAAAAGGAAATGGATTAACTCTGAATAGCTTAATAATAAAAAACAAGCCAAGGAAAATTGATTAAAATATTAACTTTGGCTGCCAGGCAACCTATACATATTTACTAATTCAACACAATGTATCTGCTTGGACGTTTCTGGACAGTAAACATGATGCTGTTAACATAAGCTCTAATTTTCCCTCTTGTTTTCATCCCCCAATAGCATATTAATGAAAGTTGTAAGACAGTTAAATTACATCATCTCCAAGGGAAATAAAAGAGACCATGCCTCAGAGTACTGTGATGGCAGCCTCTTTTAGGCACTTAGGAAAGGCTAGATCATTTTAGACTCCAGTCAAAGGACAATAACAAACATACACAGGTATGCCCACATTAGCCTGTGCCCACATTAACATCTCTCCTTTCTTTCATGAAAACTTGTCATCTGTAAAATGACAATATGACAGCATTCCTATACACTGGCTGATGTTCACTTGGGAAAAGTCAAACAGTAAAAACTGACAAGCCACACCAAGTGAGAAAGCTGATTGTAACTCCTGTACCTCCACGAACCTCCTCTCCTGTCCTTGGCTACGCATGAGCAGCAGTCTCGGTTCCTGCACCACCTCAGACCTGCAGGCAAATAGTGAGGGGGGGAGGGAGAAGACGGGTGGAAGGGAGGACAGGAGGTGGATGGGGGGGAAAGACAACAAGCCTACACAATTCACAATCACTTTTCAAACTCACCTCATTTCCCTTAACCACTCTAAGCCCTTCCAGCTAAGCCTAGATTTACTGGTACACACCTACCTTTCTGTCCTGACCAGGAGCCCAAAATTCTGAAACCAAAGAGGATTACAAACACCATGCAAAACACTGCGATAACCAGCCAAGGCCCTCTCTCAGGGTACGCTGACATCACACCTGTTTTCATTACCTCTCATCAAGTTCTTCTAGCCTGCTCTTGACCGTGTGGGCATTGTTATCCTTGGTGATTTTCTGCAGGAGGTAGAAAGTCTGCTGGAACATGCGCAGTAAGTACTCCTCAAATTCCATAGGCACACAGTTCTTGGACATGAGTTCATTGATGCAGGACATGGCCAGGACCCCAAGCCGGCCGCGTTCCTGACCCAACACACAGTTCTGACTGCTGCCATTAACTGATGCCATCTTTCTGGCTCGGATGTCACAGCCAAAGCGCGCAAAGTGGAAGATGGTAGTAAGGAGGGATGGGGTGATGCTGGCAGATAGAGGAATCCAACTGAAGAGATGGGCCAGGCACTCCAAGGCCAGGGAACAGATATACTCACTCTCCACATCAAGAATGGGGATTGGCTGATTCAACAGTTTGGCTGAACTAGGACTCTGCAACAGGTTACTCAGTAAGTCACCTGAAAATACAAAAGGCTTTTAAAATCTACATTATCAAATCTCTTACAAAACAATTCAAGTAATTCTTCAAACAAACAAGCAAACCAACAAACAAAAGCAAGCATTACTTTAAATCAGGAGTTCTCAAAGTTTGGTCCAGGGACCAATGAGTATTTAAAATAATGCTGCTCTTCTCAGTAAATGTTTTTATTTGCTCTGGAATCAGCTTTATAAACAATGAGTTTATCAGTTATTTTTAAATGAATTGATAAGTATTTGTAAGTTTTCTTTTTTAGTATCAATAGATATAACTCACAAAGCTTTCTGAGGGCCTCAATAATGTTAAGAGTAAAGGAGTCCTGGGTTAGGGTGGGAAAGTTGGGTAAAAGAAGCCAAGAGGTATAAGCTTCCAGTTAAGAGAGAAATGAGTCCTGAGGATGGTGATCAGGTGATCACAGCTGGCAACACTGTATGCCTATGCAAAAGTTGCTAAGAGAGATCTTAAAGTTCTCGTCTCAAAAAAATTATGGATGTTAATTTACTATGGTGATCATTTCACAATATCAAATCACTATGTTGTACACCTAAAACTAACAACGTTATAGATACCAATTATATCTCAATTAAAAAAAAAAAAAAAAAGTAAAGGGGCCCAGAGACCAAACATTTGAGAATTACTCGGCTAGGCAAGGTAGGTCTGTGGACCTGCACCATCAGCATCTCTGGGGACTTGTCAGAAAGTGCCAATTGTCAGGCGCTACCGTACACACACCTACTAATGTATTATAGAACCAGAAGGAATAGAGCCCCGTACAAGCTCTCTAGGTGATTCTTACACTTGCTTAATTTTTGAGGAGCACTGGACTAATAAAATCATGTAAAATGAAATGAGGGGGAGTTATAAAATGATTTTAGAAAAGACAAAAGAAGAGAAGTATTCAAAGCTATAAGAAGAATAGTTTCTCGAAGATGTGAGTACATAAAATAAAAGGACTTATTCTGCCCTTCCCAAAAGCGATAAAGAATAATCAATACTAAAAACGTTAGGATTAAGGAAGAAATGTAGGCAGAAGAAACTCATATACAAAGAAGAAAACACCGGATTCAGACTCCTCCGCAGTGATACACAGAAAACAGCCAGAAAACAGCGATGCAGCGTCTCCACATTCTGGGGCAAAGAATGACTTAACCTAAAGTTCTCCTCTGAGTATAAAGGAAGGTGACATTTCCTCAAACATGTAAAGACTCAGATAATAAATATATTGCCCATAAATTCTCCTTGAGGATACTGAACAATGGAGACTTGCAAATAAAGTGATAAATAAAAGTAAAGAATTAAGGAATTGAGAAGCTATGACAAAGTGACTAAGGCAAACATTGAATTAAATATAGAATCAAGACTAAACAAACACAGGAGTTACAGAAGGGTGCACTAACTTTCTCATCTTTCATAAGCAAGTCTAAATATACGGTCTAAAATTAAAACATGTACTAAGAAACTAGTTTTTGTGCCCTGACTGGGAACTGAACACCAACCTTTTGGTGTACTGGACCAGCCAGGCAAATCTATTTTTCTTAACCTTAAAAGTATCTTTTTGCCCTAGCTGGTCTGCCTCAGTAAGTAGTGTTGGCCCTTGGACTGAAGGGTCCTGGTTTCAGTTCCGGTCGAGGGCACATGAGTGGGTTGTGGGCTCAAGCTCCAGTAGAGGGTGTACAGGAGGCAGCCAATTGGTGATTCTCTCAAATCACTTATGTTTCTATCTCTCTCTCTCCTCTCCCTTCCTCTCTGAAATCAATAAAACTATCTTTATTTTTAAAAAGTATCATTTACTAATATTCCTTGTGGAAAAAACATCTCAAGGTGGGCAATTCCTCCCATTTAATACCTCTGTTAAATGCCAACTAAAATTTGTTTTTATTAAAAATAAAAAATATTGCTCAGTGGTTAGAGTGTCGGCCTGTGAACTGAAGGATCCCAGGTTCAATTCTGATCAGGGCACATGCCTGGGTTGCAGGCTAGACCCCAGTAGGGCCCCAACTTCCTTGTTTGTAAACTAAACATAAAACCATCATCTACTTCACATCTACATCTGGCCTTGTAAAAAGAGTTTAGGAGATAAGGCAACAATTTGGGGAACTATTCTGAAAAATAAACCACACACACTATCAACTGTTCCAATAGCTGCTATACGAACTAGTCCCAATAAAAAAAATAATAGTAATAAAATAAAAAAATTTAAAAAAAAAAGAACTAGTCCTAGGTTTAGTTCTTTGAAAGTGATCAGACAGAAAACATCTTTACAAGACAGTTTATGAGAAAAGAGACCAAAGACCACGGAGCTAAGACTGACCAGGGCTGGCAGGGCAGGGTCCATCAGAGACTATTGATGGGGTGTGTTTTAAGTTACTTGGATACTCACTGGGTCCTACCTTCTCTCAGAATAAATTTCCTACAAAAAAAAAACTAAGCTTATGGTCAAGAAAGCTAAACAATTTTCTAGAAATTTTACTGCTTAACTTGGTATCTTAAGTGCATAAAGGTAGTTGAGGGAAAGCAATGAAAAAAATGTTGATTAAATCACCAGTGTTGTCCAAATAATAGGGCAAAATCTAATTACTTCCCTTGAAGCTGCCACAAAGAGTAACAGGTAAATGTGTAATTCTATTTTTTAAAGGGAAAGCATACCATCTTAAAAGCTTTACTTAATTCCTTAGCAATGCCCGCCCCCTCCTCCCAGTCTCAATTTATTTTGCTTTTTCTCAAATACTAAAAGATTTCAAAATTTTTTTAATAATGTCTAAGAGACAACTGTCAAGAAATAAACACCGTGTTTTTAGGTTTTGTTTATATGGAAATGTCAAATTAGTTCATATTTTATTAGTTCATATTTTATTTTCCCTAACCTTATACACAAAACCTAGGCAACACATAAAAGAGCAAGCATTATTTTTTATTTATATTATTTTATATTCCCCAACCTGGGCTCTAGGAAAATAAGTCTATCAAAGTATAAACTGAGTTATTAGCTTGGAATGTACCTGAACAAAGCCAACTAAAACACAAATATTTTGGTAGGGGAAAAGCATCACAGAAAAACAAGTTTTTCTGGAATATGCCTGATGCTGCTAACTTTAACTGGATGGTAAGTAAGCTAGGATTCAACTATCTAAAAACAAATCTAATTCAAAAGAACTAATCTTTGCAAACTATAATTTAAATAAAATGGCACATTTTAAGATTAGCTAAATTGCAGCACACTCTCCAAGGAGTATATTCATAAAATCAAATCTCTGGATCATTTGCAATTTTTTTCTTCAATCATTCAAATATTGCAAAATATAAATCTGCTAAGTCACTTCAAATATTCACCTTGAAAATGAAGGTTTGCACCAAGTACAAATAAAGTTCAATTTTCTGTGGGCTTTTAATATACTCTAGACCTCTTTAATAGATTTTAACCTAAAAAGTATGATAAATTACTCTAAACATATTTTTTTTACTTTTTAAAAATTCTCATTGAGAATATTTTTTCCATTGATTTTTCAGAGAGAGTGAAAGGGAGGGAATGGGGAGAAGGAGAATGAGAGGGGAGAAGAAAGGGAAAGAGAGAAACATAGAAACATCTATATGAGAGAGACACATCAACTGGTTGCCTCCCACATTTGCCCTGACTGGAGGTAGGGATTGAACTTGCAACTAAGGTGGGTGCCCTTGACCTATAATCGAACCCACAATCCTTCGGCCTGTGGGCCAATGCTGTAACCACTGAGTCAAACTGAGCAGGGCATATTTTTAGTGTTTATTTATTTTTTATTTTTTTATTGGTTTTAGAAAGAGGAAGAAAGGAGTGAAGGGAGGGAGGGAAACATCAATCAGTTGGGCTGCCTCCTGCATGCGCCCCAACCAGGGATGGAACCCACAGCCTGTATATGTGCCTTGACCAGGAATTGAACCTACTATCAACGACGCTCCAATCAACTGAGCCACACAGGCCAATAAACTATGAACAGTCCCCAAAATTTCATGATGTATTTTCAATTCTCTAGTAAGTGCAAGAATTTCAACTTCCACATATTAACAAAAGGTTACATGAAACAGCACGGGCTTAGAGATGTCTGATTTCAACAGCACATTTCCTTGGGGTACAGGAGAAAGATGTGGAAATATTTCTCACTAGCCACATCAACCTTTACAGTAGAGGAAGAAATATGTGCCAATTACAGGATGTACTCTACTTGAAAAGCATTTGTGATTACTGAGTGTAAACAAAAGCATTTAGAAACTAAAAGTTCAGCTCAGACACAATTTCCTCTTTCTGCCCATCCTTGAAAGTAGCCATTTTTAGGTGAACTGCAACCAGACTTTTCAAACAGATAATTAGTGTAACTGTAGACACTAATTACAGTAAACTAATGACCACTTTACCAAACCATTCTGACCTAACGTAAAGTCAAAGCTGATTACTGCACACCGGCCTTAAGGAGCCCCCCCCCCCCGGGGGGGGGGGAGAAAGCGCTCCATGTACCCCTGTCCCCTCCTCCACCCTCTGCCACCTCCCACAGCAGCAACCCCTGCAGAACTACAAAGCCGGCCTACCAAGCCCCAAGGGCTCATACCAACCTCAGCGTGAGCAACACAGCCATGACACTGAGCAAAGGGGAAAAACAAACCAGGAGGATCAGAGATATAAGCTAAAGGGGATGGAAGTGGGTGAAAGAAGATCAAAGGTGCCATCTTCCTGATGGGAAAGGAAGAAACAAAATATGTTGTTCTAAGCAGTGTATTAGAAAGAATGTACGAGTGAGCACTTAAGAGGACTAAGACAGCTACTCAGAAAACATGGACAAAAAGGACAAAAATAGACTAATGAAAGTCAGCATCTGGGTCTGGCATAAATGAGCAATTGCTACCCTGCTGAGACCCACCACTGCATTTAAAAAGAACACCATGTGTGGGGGGCAGACCATACCACTTTCTCCTGAGGTTGGGGATGGTGGCGGGGTGGCAGCAGTAACGCTGTGTTTGTCCCAGACAGACTCCAAGATACCTATACCAAGAAAAGGAAACTGAGTTTAAGAGAGAGACAAAGTTCAACATATGCAAATCAGATTTAGAAAAACAACTTATTGGTATCTTTTATCAAACATCAATGTCTAAACATCCCTCTCAACCGTATGTCTACTTCTTGCATAGCGCCACCTGGATATTCCACTCACTTTACCTTACCCCCACAAGCCTGCCTCCTCTTCTCTTCCTCACCCAGCAAACCCCATCTCAGCATCTGGCCTCTGTTCTCCCATCCTGCCTCACCCCCACCGCAACACAGGCTTCATCATGCTGAACTACTTGCTGTTCCTTCCACATGACCTGCTCCCTCCCCCAGAATCCCAACTTGACCTTTACACCGGACTAACAGCTACCTCTCTGAATTCCACTCAGTTCATCTCCTTCAAGAAATCCTTCTGTCTGTTAGGTTTCTCCTGCATGAAAAACACGCCTCCACTCTAACTCTTACTGCCGTCTTTTAAAGGTCTTTCTCCCCTAATGAAGTAAACATTACTGGGAGGGCAGGGACGGTGTTTTATTCCTCTTTGTCTCTCCTTATAGAACCTGGTAGCTATTATGATCACAAAAGTTTCTGAAAATATTTATTTCCAAAATATTTAATATTATGGGATGGATAACCTTTGAAAATATTATGCTAAGTAAAAAAAAGCCAGACACAAAAGGTCACATATTGTATGATTCCATTTTTATGAAAAGTCCAATTAGAAAAATCCATAGAGATAGACAGAGGGTTAAGGGAAAAAGTATTGTTAATGTTCTGGGATGTCCCATATACTGTCTTTCCCCGAAAATAAGACATCCTCCGAAAATAAGACCTAGCGCAACTTTGGGAGAAAGAATTAATATAAGACACTGTCTTATTTTCGGGGAAACAGGGTAGTGTGACAGCTACACAAAGTAGAACGTAAAGGTATCAGACAGAGCCTAACTCTAGAAATTTAACATTTAGTCAGGGATGTCAATAAGTGCTTTGAATGAAAGCTCTGAGGATTTGGTTTCTGCCTAGGAATCTGGGGAGGGATGTGGGCAAATAACAAGATTACTTTTGACCAGGCATTCTTATAAGCAACTTTAAGTGCCCACTGCATGCTAAGCACCTTTGTAACACATACTGAAGAAAAGGTTCCTAGACATCCAAGAAACCTGGGCAGAGAAGATGAAGATAAGAACACCTCATTCCCAAACAAGCCCCGGCTCCTGGCACCTCTCAGCCAAGCTGTCCTGCGCCTCCTACCCAGCAGGGCCCACTGCTGCACAGCGGTCACACCCCCTGACTCAGTGCTCCACTCTCTTCCTCGCTCTGTCTCATTCTTCGATTTGCTTTCTGTTTATTCTTACTCTTCACACATTGTCATGGGGCTCCAATAAAACAGAAAAGATGGCAAAGAAAATGCTACACACAAATACAACCCAGCACACATGGTGCTGTTACAAACCTTGTCTGGCTCACTTCTCCCACACAAAACTTGAAATTTTCTATCTTCCTATCCCTCCAGCTTCTCCTGATTTTAAGTACAAACTATTTCCAATAAAGTGTTCACCATCCACTTTACTTAGGGTAAAGTAACAGCATTTCAATCCCATTCCGATGAGCTGGTCTATACCTCGTTAATCGCAGTAAGAGTGAGCACCAATTAATGGAAGACTTTAGAAAAGTAGGTTAGAAACATTTTTTGAGTCTACCAAGTGCTAGACATCGGACTGGTGCTGGGACTATAGCACCACCTTCTTTCTGTTTTGATTCTCAGATTCAGTAACAATTAAAACAACTGCTCACATACGTGTACTAAGGGCTGGGGCCTGAGCTCTGCTCATCTGAAGGCCGGCCTTTGGCTTCTGACACCCCCGTGCTCACCTGTCAGGAGGCCAAGCACTGCCTGCACCTGTTCCAGCAGCAGCTTCCGCAGCTCCTCCTTCCGAGCCACACTGAGGTCCTCACGGGGACAAGCCAGCTCTTCTGATGTTGTTTTCAACATGATCAGTCCAAGGGGGGTTGTCACAGGGGACTGGATCAACTGCCAGAAAAAGGTAAGTTCTGAGCAGACTGTTTAAGGCCTGAGGAATAATAAACCTGTAAAGTACGCCTGTGAATCACACATAAATAGGTTGCATAAATCAATGCTTTATTTTTTTTTAATATATTTTGTTGATTTTTTCAGAGAGGAAGGGCGAGGGATAGAAAGTTAGAAACATCGATTACAGAGAAACATTGATCAGCCGCCCCCTGCACACTTTCCACTAGGGATGTGCCCGCAACCAAGGTACATGCCCTTGACCAGAACCAAACCCGAGACCCTTCAGTCCGCAGGCTGATGCTCCATCCACTGAGCCAAACCAGCCAGAGCTAAATCAACGCTTTAGAAAAATGACTTAAAAGCACACCCATGTCTTTTTTTTTTTTAACCATTCAAAATATATTTTCATCTTAAATAAAAAATGCTAATACCATAAACTTAAAAATGACAATACTCCTTTATACCTACCATGATGATTTTTATACATGTCTATAAATTTTAAATACAGCCTTGGTTACTTCGTCCAAATTTATTAGTTATTAACACATACATACACCAACTTGTGATACATTTTTAATATTCAAGTATGAAGTCAACTTTACATTCTTTGTATGCTTCATGCAAGTTCAAGATTAAACACGTGGCAGGCAGAAACATTGCATATACATCATTACACTATGAATACAGGTATGATTTCACAAATACTATGCAGCAAATTAAATCACTTTTTCTAGCACCTACCACTCCAATCCACTGTACCATTATAAATTTTCCTTAAACATGAAACAAAAAAAGGTACACCTTCAATAGCATAACACTACTTATATCAATTCAAAGCATTACTATTGCATTTATTTAATTTCCAGAATTGGTAAAAACAAATGAGTTGCCACTAAAATTCTCTGTTTGGCTACATGCTACAATCTATAAAAAAACAAACAACTTAAAGAATACTTGACCATTTTCTCAAATCGTAATAAACTTTAAATGTAGTTCATGCTCTGATATATACTTTACTCAATCAACAAAATATAAGCCCTAGTGAAGAGAAGGACAGGATAAACTGCACCCAGATAGAATGTATATTCTCTACTTCAAGAAATTTAGGGCAGACTTCCGGTATTGGCATCCTCCCACAACCATATCAAAATTACAACTAAACTACAGAACAATTTTCATTCAGAACCACCTGAAATCTAGCTGAATGGAAGTCCTACAACTAAGGATACAAAGAAAAAGGCACATCAAGACTGGTAGGAAAACGGATGGAGACATAGAATGGGCTGGGCTGGTCATACATAACATGTGGTGGATAAAAATCAGAAGGGCTATCTCAGCTGTGGAGCGAGGGGTCCCAGCCCAACAGCAGGTCTAGGCTTCTAGTGCTGGGAAGAGAAGTAACCCTAACGTCTAGCTGTAAAAAAAACAAACAGGGGAAATTAAGACTGAGATAGAGGCTGCTGGAGTCCCAGGCAGTTCCTCTTAAAGGGCCTGCACATGGACTTACTAAAACTTACACTTTCTGCACTCCAGCACTAGGACAGCAGCTCAAAAGACACCCGGGACATAAGGGGAGGAACTGAAGTGTCTAGCATCAGGCAAAAGCTAGGGAGACAGTTTTCCCCCAGAAACAAGAGCTGGCAGAGGTCACTGTTCCTCTGATGCTCAATGAAGTTAGGGGAAGAGTACATGAACTTAGAACTTCAATAGCATAAAAAAGGACATGGAAACCATAAAAAAGGACCAGTCAAATGAAGGATACACTAACTGAAATTAAGAATAAGTTACAGGAAATTGACAATAGAGCAGATGAAACCAAGAATCAAATCAGCAAGTTGAAATACAAGGAAGCAAAAAACAACTAATCAGAACAGCAAAAAGAAAACAAAATCTAAAAACCTGAAGATAGTATAAGGAGTCTCTGGAACAATTTCAAGAATACCAACATTCACATCATAGGCGTGCCAGAAGAAGAAGAGAGAGGGCAAGAAATTGAAAACCTATTTTTAAAAATGACAAAAGAAAATAGATATAAAAGTCTAGGAAGTGCAGAGCATCCCAAACAAGTTGTACCCAAACATGCCCATTCCAAGATACATTATAATTAAAATGCAAAAAAGGGGTATCTTGTTCTGGCTGTTGTTGTTCAGTGGTTAGAGTGTTGGCCCATGCAAACCAAAGGGTCATGGTTTAATTCCTGGTCAGGGGCACAAATCTGGGTTACAAGTTCACTCCCTGACCATGGTTGGGGTGCATGTGAGAGGCAACCAATTGATGTGTCTCTCTCACATCGATGTTTCTCTCTCTTTCTCTCTCTCTGTCTGTCACTCTCTCTCTCCTTCCCTCTTCCTCTCCATCTCTCTTTTTTTTTCTCTTCCCCTCCCTCCCTTTCACGATCTCTAAAAATCAATGAGGAAAAGATATCCTCGGGAGAGGATTAAAAACTTTTTTAAGAGAATTAAAAGCAGCAAGAGCAGAACAGTTACCTACAAGAAAGCTCCCATAATTCTAATCAGCTAATTTCTCAACAGAAACTTTGCAAACAAAGGGGAATTGCAAGAAATACTCCAAGTGATGAAAAGCAAGGACTTATAACCAAGGTTACTCTACTCAGCAAAACTATCATTTAGAATCAATGACAGATAAATATCTTCCCAGACAAAAAAAAAGAGCTAAGGGAGTCAATCACCACCAAACCAGTATTAATATGAAATGTTAAAGGGAATTCTTTAAGAAGAAGAATAAGAAAAAAAAGATTAAAAAATATGATAAAAAAGATCAATAAAATGGAAATAAATACATGTCTTTCCACAAATGAATGTAAAATAACAACAAAATAAACAAAGAAACAAACTCAGATACAGAGACCATTTTGATAGTTGCCAGATGGGAGAGAGGTCGGGGCAGGAGTAGGGTGGAAAAGATGAAGGGGATTAAGAAGTACAAATTAGCCCTTGCCGGTTTGGTTCAGTGGATGGAGCATCGGCCTGCGGACTCAAAAAGGTCCCAGGTTCGATACCAGTTAAGGGCACATGGCCAGGTCATAGGCTCAATGAAGTTAGGGGAAGAGTACAATAATATGCCCAGGTCATAGGCTCA
Organism: Pipistrellus nathusii; assembly: GCA_963693515.1. Lineage (NCBI taxonomy): Eukaryota > Metazoa > Chordata > Mammalia > Chiroptera > Vespertilionidae > Pipistrellus > Pipistrellus nathusii. The sequence continues at coordinate 93,898,354 of OY882861.1, forward strand.
ATCCCTAATAGGGGGCGTACGGAAGGCAGACAATCAATGACTCTCTCTCATCATTAATGTTTCTATCCCTCTATTCCTCTCTCTTGCTCTCTGAAATCAGTAAAAATACACTTTAAATAAATATTGTTTCCAGCTGTATCACATGATTCAGATGAATATCATCTCTCTTGGCTTAGGTCCCCTCTAGTATTCCCTGATGACTTCCAATCCTGACATGTATGTAGTAAGACATCTTTCCTGAACCCCAGATCCATCGGGTCTCTAATATATATATCAGAGAATATGCCAGCCCAAAGGGAATGACCAATGCTTCACAAGATATATACATAAGGAACACACAAATTTTAAGCGTATTTTCTGCAAAAATAAACTTACCATCTATCAAAATTCATTCCTTCATCCTTCATCCCTGGCCTGGAAAATTTGCTACTTAAGCCTAAAATCTGAAAAACATCCTTGATTCCTCCCTTCCTCGACCCTCACCACCCACTGACCAAAACTTCTTGACTCCGTTCTCCTAACTGCCTCGCCTCTTTCCACCAGGCAGGCCTCTGCTTGGCTCCGATTCTCCTTGTCTCACTCAGACCTCACCAACAGCAGCCTTACGGGCCACCTTCGCTGCAGCCACTCTGCAATCCACATTCCACATGATTGCTGATGGTATCCCTCCAACATAAAAATGTGCCGTTTTCTCTCTTCTCCAAACTCGTCACTAAGCCATTCCCGTCCTGGTCTGCCCCCTGTCCATCAATCTAGCCTCTTACGCTGAAGCATTACATTACCTCTCATCGCATCACCAGCAACACGGAAACTACTCAGCACCTTGAGTCTAAATGCTATGCCTCTGCACTCTGCACATACTTTCACTACAGTAACTGCCATGCTGTTGGATAACTATTGTTAGCACAGCTATCTCCCTTCCAAATTATGGCAACTGAAGGCCTCATCCTTGCATTCCAACACCTGACACAGTACCTAACAGGCTTTCAAATATTTGCTGAACAAAATTTCACAAGAGATTAACAAAGCAATTGGGTCTCCCACACCCTCTCTTCACTGCACAAAGGTAGAACATGTCTCAAGAATACAAAATTAAGTGAATTTATCACTACTGCAGCTCCAAAATTTTGCTCATCTTAAAACTCCTCTTCAAGAAAGGAAATAATCACTTCTACAAACAAAGTATTTACAAGATAAAATTTCCTCAGATTACGTCCTTACCTGTAAAATGTTGGTAAAAAAGTCATGATAGAACATGGGCCAATCCTGACGGCCAATATCAACAATAACTTTGCAGAGCTTGTTCCGGACAAAGTAAGGTAAGGTTTTGTGGTGAGCCAAAAGGAGTTTGGGTAGGCAGCTACGGATTTCCATCTTATCCTGAGATGGGACCCCAAGCCACATTTTATTGATCAGATTCTGAAAAACAAATATACATCCTAAAGTTAGCCATCTATACATAAAAATAACTGGTTTTCATCCAATGGTTAGCTATATCTCCTTAAATAAGCAACCCTGATTCTAAACAAAGATGTGGAGCAATGCAATGTTGCAATAAGAGTGATAAAAATATTCAAATCCTATAAAACATCAATCCCATTCCTGGAAAGATCTGCTAAATAATTCAATGGAAATAAAAAAGCTGTGTGTGTAAAAACTGTCTATTACATCACTGTCTCTAACGGCCACCACAAAATAATGGCAGAAACAACTTATGTTTAAAAACAGAAGAATGGCTTGGTGAACATTGGTACAAGCACTTACAGGAACATAATATAAAAACAAGGCGGGGAGCAGAATACAGTGGCATGAGCAATATGATTATTATAATTAGTGTTTTTTTAAGTGTATGCAGGAAGACAAAAATGGGAAGCGAATTGATTAAAATGAAAATGTTTGTGCTTAGGCCAAAACCGGTTTGGCTCAGTGGATAAGCGTCAGCCTGCAGACTCAAGGATCCCAGGTTCAATTCCGGTAAAGGGCATGTACACTGGTTGCGGGCACATCTCCAATAGGCGGTGTACAAGAGGCAGCTGGTCAATGTTTCTCTCTCATCAATGTTTCTAGCTCTCTATCCCTCTCCCTTTTTCTCTGTAAAAAAAAATAAATAAATAAAAATCAATAAAATGTATTTTTACAAAAAAAGAAAGAAAACGTTTTTGCTTAGGATGAGAATATTCTGGGTATCATTCTCCTCCCAAACTTTAATTATCTTTTTCTAAATGATAATATGGTGCCCTAACCAATTTGGCTCCGTGGACTGAAGGGTCCTGGGTTTGATTCACATGCCCAGATTGCAGGCATAATCTCCAGTAGGGTCATACAGAAGGCAGCCAATCAGTGATTCTCTCTCACCATTGATGTTTGTATCTCTCTCTCCCTCTCCCTTCCTCTCTGAAATCAATAACAATATATTTTTTTAATGTTAACGTGGAAGGAAAAGTTATATTCTACCACAAAGGACCTAGCTGCCTGACCCCATCTTACCTTTCTGGTGTCAAAGACAGAAACGTGCCCCCAGCACACCAGACATCTTGCTAAAGGCAACAAGTGGAGAAGCCCCTGAGTGAAGTTACCCTGTTTCCCAGCCATCTGTATATCAAAGCTAAAGTCCTGTGCCAATGACATGGCAATGTGACTACAAATACTTTTCAGAACAATATAGATTTATCTGACAACTTACCTCAAAAACCGTCAAACTGTACATCATTACATAGTCATTCCTAGTGCTGGAGAGAAAGTACAGGCAGAATCTCCAGGCTCCTACTTGCTGGGCAAAGTTATTAAGAAGCTCCTCTGGAAAAGTTAAATAGCAACAAAAGAAGGCTATAAAAATATATAAAATTAATACAAGGTAGGGCTGTCTTATTTTTTAAAAACGTGCCACCCTCCATATATGTTAATGTTGTTAAAACCAACTACAAAATCCAGCTTATTTTTCAACACAGAAAGGACAGACCATAGTCTTCCAACTCTTAGATGGCCATGGGCACTGACAGTGTATTCAGGCATTTTAAAGTCAGTAAGCTTGCGATGGGCGCTTTTTTCATTGTTAAAGGTCTTACTTAGTCTAATGTGTGGACAGACAGTTATAAAAGAACTAGAAGCCCAATGCACGGAGATTTGTGCTAGAATGGGCCTTCCTTTCCCTGACTGCCAGCACCATCTTTCTACTCCAGCCCCAGAGCCACCTCTTTCCACTCCAACCCCGCCTTCCCACTCTGCCCAGAGGCCCTGAGAGGAGCTGGGGGCACCTGTGTATGCAAATTAACTACCATTTTTGTTTGGTTGATTTGCATATCTCTCCTGATTGGCTGGTGGGCATAGCAGAGGTATGGCCACGTTTGTCTATTATTAGGTAAGACCATTTGACCTTATAAATGATGGCTAATTGCTAACATGTTTCCTCTGGGGCAGGAGATATATCTATGGTGTCTCTGAATAATTATAAGGGCATTGTTTACTAACATATATTTCATTTTCAAAATTGAGCTATCAGCTACATTGGGGATACCCTGTATATATCTCCCCACCACTCACTCACATTGTACACACACACACACACACACACACACACACACAATAATGACTAGAGAAGTAGGAAAAAATTATAAACAAAGAATAGTCAAAAATGTAAGTGAATTCAAGATAGCTAATTCTCTTTATTTGGTTTAGTTTTATTTTTAACTACCATCCAAAAAAAGTAAAAAAGAATAGCAATCATGGGAGATGCCAAGACAGCCCTGTCCACATCAAATCAGTTAGAAATGGTTTCCTTCTCCTCAGGCTGCGGTAGCATCATCCAGGACCACAGACAACAAGCATTACAAGTCTATCACCATGTGTCTGCACATGCTGCCCTGTAACCTTAACCTGCTATACTGGTCATGAAATGTAACAGAAAAAGGCAACAACCCTGAGAGATTCTAGGAAGCCCTGGGAAAAGCAAGAAGCACAGCAGCCCATTCTAATCCTAAAGACGGTGCTCTGCTAGACCCTAGGACTTAGGCTAAATGCATCAAGGCAGGCTCATTAAAAATTGAATAAAAGTAAGCTGATGTCCTGTTCTTATAATCAAATAAAAAATTATATGAATCCCAGGGGTCAAGTAAACCAAAGAGAATAAGCTCTGGCTGGAAACGAGAAATTCAGGGCTCTGTTCTAGAACTTGCCACTAAACCACTAAGTCTGATCCCTACAGCATCGCCACTCCTCCAAGATGCTTCAGGTTTGCCTCTTGAAGTTCCCGCTGACAGCTCTCTCTCTAGAGCACTAATAACACACCTCTGGAAAGCCTTTAGTTCATTCTAAGACATCAAAAAGGAAACAAATGGTTCCAATCCACACTAGACTGAGGCTGAACTAAGACACTCTACAGAACCAAACCCCTGATTCCTCTTAGCTTTCATTTAAATCAGACATTTATAGCATCTGTTTATTTAAATAAGATTAGAATACAAACATGATCCAAAGGTTCTACTTTTAATTTATGAATGCTGAAGGTGAGCAATATTTGCCTTGCAAACCAAAAATTAATAGAAAAACAATTCAAGTATGAATGAAAAACAGGACTGAAGAGAAATTAGTACTGAACTATAGTAGACGTATAAGGGAAAGATCCTTTACCTTCTTTGGTAAAAATCGCCAGTGATGTTTTCACTATAAAGTACTTTAATAGTATAAAACTAACAGGGATCACTCTGAAGGCAGGAGGAGAGTAACAATGAATAATACGAGAGGATCTAGGGAAGCAAGCAAAGTGAATCCTTCAAGACAAATGCCTGTTCAGCTACTGGACTCAGCTTCTGTCAGTCCCCCTTGTTTATGAATGCTCTAGTTCTCTAGTCCTCAGAAAAGAAAGGCATGCAGCGCAAGCCCAAAAGAGAACACCACGTTCAAAATTAAGAGATAAAAAGTTAGCATCTACCAGGAGCTGGCGTGATGCTCAAAGGTTGCAAAGGGAAATGGGCTGTAGTCAAAGCAGTACTGGCAACCTGGAAATCCAAACCACAATCCAGCTTTGGACAAAAGGTGGAAATCAATTATAATCAGCCATAACACTTAACATGTGTTAGGAAGCCAAACAGGACAGAGAAATGGGCCTCCACAGAATTCCACGTAAAGACTTACAAGGGGGTAAAAGCAATGAATGTAAGGTCAGTACAAACACCCAAGGGAAAAACCCTTTAAGTTTGAATAGAGAAAATTTTTTCATTTTCAAATTCAGGGGTTAGCCAAAACCGGTTTGGCTCAATGGATAGAGCATTGGACTGCGGACTGAAGGGTCCCAGGTTCGATTCTGGTCAAGGGCATGTACCTTGGTTGCGGGCACATCCCCAGTAGAGGTTGTGCAAGAGGCAGCTGATCGATGACTCTCTCTCATCGATGTTTCTGACTCTGTCCCTCTCTCTTACTCTCTGTAAAAAAAATCAATAAAATGTTTAAAAAAAAAAAAAAAAATTCAGGGGTTAAGTGAGACCTGGGAGGAAAAAGGATTATACTAGGACCACAGAGCAACATATCCCTGAGACAGAGATCTGAAATCTGTATACACTTCTAGTTTAAAGTACGCTTTAAAGAATATTGTTCATGTCAATGAATATAAAATTCAAAGAGGTTCTAAAAGGCACTGAAGCTCCCTAAAGATCTGAGGTAAATACCTACATCTCTGTTGTTTAAAGTCTTCATTTATAACAACCTGCAGAATGAGTGAGATAACGGAGATAAGGAAATGGAGATAAAGAAAAAGAAGCAAGAAGCCCCCAGAGGCAAGACCAGTTTAAAGGTCTCTGGGCACTAGATGAGGTTTAGATCAGACATCTACACACCAGAAACATGTTCATTTTGACACTTCTTTGAATTTTTTTAAGTTAATACTTCCAACCTTCTTATAAAGTTCAACATTGCTAAAATCAAGAACAAAGCTGGAGGGTTTTCCCTACACTTTATCAAAGGAAATAAAATCCATCACTATGGATTACAGGAGGCTCCACAAACTATACATAGCCCTTGCAGCTAGATTTGCAGACCTCACCGGCCACCAGCCAGCAGAACCAGAGCCAAAAGAACAAGAACTTAAGGAGTAACAGTTAGGCGTGACAAGCCAAGGCTACCAACTCTCCCTCCCCACTGGGGCTTTTCCATTACAAATGACTACAACTCAACACTTCACTTACCTATCTCACGTTTTCTCTCATTGGTTGTACAGTCATGAAAAAACTCTGTCATCAGACTTTCCAATGCCCTGAGGGAGGTTTCTTCAGATGCCTACCAAAGGAATTTGAAAAATAAAATCAATAAACAGTATCTTTAGTTCTACTGTTCCTCAGTTTCTTCTGGGTCACATTCAACAGCAATAGCAATTTACTTCTTGAAAACATCTTGGTTCAACATTTTTCAAATACATGGTATAAGCCAGAAAAACAAGGGAACTTTCCAACTGGCTCGAAACCAAAGGTTTTAGTATTATATACTCCATAAATTCATGCTACAGTGCAATTGGTTTTCAATTATTTATGCTTAAAAAAATAATTAAAAAAAGGCAAAGTCATTCAAAATTTAATTCTGGAAACATTTTAAAGGCAAATTCATAGTCCATGGTCCTGACTGAAATAGGCAGTGTTAAGACTACGCCCCATGTCTGCATAACGTATTCAGAGAAATTGTAGTTAAACTGCTACATGGATTCTTGGGGGGTTTTGCAGGTGCTTCAATTCAAGAGTCACACATCCTATCAACCCTCAATTTCATCAATCTCATTTGTGCAGCACCTTATTACACAGAGATTAAGGTGTAATAAGAGCCAAGCTGAGCAGGAACTCAGTATTAGACAGCACCTCCAATCACAGACCCAGAGAGAGAACCAGACTCAACAGAACGGCTGAGGTGGAGAATGAGAGGAGAGGGCTCAAGGCTCCAAAGTTCGCCCACCCCCTCTTTCAAACCCACCCCCTTCTTTCACTAAAGTAGGAGGCATCAGCTGTAGCAGCAGAATTTGAGTCAACACTCCTGTCATACAACTCATCTGCACAAAGTGAGCATTCTCACTGGCATTAATCTACCCAGAGATAATCAAGAGCCAACAGCAGTTCTGGTTGCTTAATTATATCTTAATTCCCATCTCCCCACCCTCCTTTCCCCCACTCCACTTCCCCATTCTCTCCATTGCCCAGAGAGTAAAAGCGGACCTACAAAAACTATGTTTTAAAAGAAGTCCATATTCAAATGTGTTATGTATCAAACTGTAATATTGCTAGAGGCCTCCACTTGGTAACTGACTTTTCAGGAGACTGAAGAACTTGTGCCACCTCCCTAGATAAACCAGCACATCTTACAATGAGCACTAATTATTGAAGCTCAATCAGGCTTGCACCAGCCCATCTACATCAGCTGGCACATGTGAGCACACAACACAGTTCAAGCAGTGTCAGGAATGCTGGCCCTCCCCTGCTGCGGTCATGGCTGTGCAATGACAACTGAACTCTGACATGCTGAGTGATGACAGGAATTTTCTCACCTGAACTTTATAAAATATCCTTAGATTACAAGTTAAACAGAAAAACTACTACACAATTTTTGCAAATGTAGAAATAACTAGAATGCGGGACTAAAGACTGAAATCTTTTTAACTCATTTCATGTTTTGGGTTTATTTTTTAAATATGTTGATGATTTTAGAGAGAGGAAGGGAGAAGGATAAGAGAGATAGAAGCATTGATGATAGAGAAACATCAATCAGCTGCCTCCTGCACAACCCCCCTAATGGGGATCAAGCCTGCAACCAAGGTACATGCCCTTGACAAGAACTGAACCCAGAACCCTTCAGTCCATAGGCCAAGGCTCTATCCACTGAGCCAAGTCAGTTAGGTCCCATTTCAGGTTTTTGTGGGGATCAAACCAGCCTCATTGATGGCTATGTAATGACAACTGACTTTCAAAGTAAACACTTTAATTCAAATTTCTAAAATGAGTTTATATAAAAAAAAATGTTTGGTCTATTTCATAAATTGATTTGGTGCACTATTTCATTTGAAAAAGGGAATTTGCTATTTTAAAAAAAAGTTTATGGGAATATTTTTTTTAAAAATCAAAGGAAAATCTCACATGTTAAAGTAACTTACTGACAAAAATAAATAAATAAATATAACTCAAGAGATATTTGTTGAACTAAAGTCAGTTTATTCAGTTAAAATAAAGCGATAGTTCTTCTGGAACCAAAATGTAAGGACATATCTTCCAATGACACCTGCTTGACAACTTTTTCTCATAGTAATCATTTTAGAGTAGATCCTGGGGAAAAACCTGAGCTCATCACATTGAGGTAACCCCAACTTCTGAGGTTTAATTCATACTGGTCCTTAAGGCACAAGTTTGTGAACTTAATAACTACTGGTCCTGCATTAAAAGGCTGTTGGGGCAAGCTCCTCACAATCTCCCCCAAAGAATCCAACTCTAACTCTAATCCCACCCACCCTGCTCCAACTAAAAAAGTTAGCATTCCAGCAGAAAGATAAAAGTACCCACAAGGGTCACAAGATGGATGGCCCCACCAAATGATGGCTCATGGAAAAGGAAACTCTGTCACCAAATCTGGTGTTTCTCAACTAAAACAAATAATGTGCTATTATATTTGCATTTCAATCATGTCTATAATTGCAATACTAATAACCCACCTCAATAGGTCTTATGAGGATCAAATGAAATGATCTATGAAAGCTCTAAGGAATGATCTAATTCCTACCTATGGCTGCTATCATTTTTACTTGGTCTTAGGGAACAAATGAACACAGACCAAAACAAAACAAAATTGGTCAGAACTCCTTTGAAACTACAGATTCATGCCCTCAGGCTGCAGGGCTTTTCCAACTGGATTTCACATAGAAACTATGTAAGGAAAGGAGGCTGAGACTTTGCCAAGGTCAACAATCCAAACAGAGATGTAAAAAGAAAAAAAGAAAAATGTTCAAGACATACAACTGGTTGAAGGATAGTAGAAAATTCTTCCCATTTGGCAAGAGGGCTGTTCAAGCAGGTGGTGAAGCCAGAATCCATACTGCACTTGGTTAAGGAATTAATAGCAAGCAAAGATGTGGTCATATTCCCCACAGACTACACTTTCAAGTATTATAATAAAGGGATAAAGAACACAAAACAAAGAACAAGTGCCATGACATGGTTAAGAAGAGGCTTCAATTCCCAAGGCTACTCAAACACTACCCTGCCCTCATGAAGAACATTGAGGACTCCGATACACCCAACTGCTTCTCAGAATTTGAAGAACTAAGGTCAGATAAGATTAGCCTCAAAACAAGTCAGACATTGATGCAAAAAAAAAATTCCACTTGGATTACAGATAAAAAACGTGAGATGCAAAACAACAAAGCTTCTGAAAGAGAATATAGAACATCTTCATGGCCCTGAAGTAGGAAAACTCTATAACCAAATCTGGACTGGACATAATAAAAGCACTAAACATAGAGGAAAAGATTGATAAATCTAAATGTACGTAGTCTTGTAACCAGGCATGGCTCAGTGGCTGAGCATCGACCTATGAACCAGGATGTCATGGTTCCATTCCCAGTTAGGGCACATGCCCAAGTTGTGGGATCAACCCCCAGTTGGGGGTGTAAAAGGCAGCCAATCAATGATTCTCTCACCATTGATTTTTTTTTTTTAATCTCTTCCTCTCCCTTCCTCTCTGAAATCAATAAAAATATTTTTTTAAATGTTCATCAAATGGTACAACAAATAGTGCCACAAAATGGGAGAAGATATTTTCAATATAGACAACAGAGAACTCTCATCGGTGTACAGAAGATCCTGGAATAACATTCTTTTTTTCAATATGGTTTTGTTATAACATTGCCAAGATGGATTAGTAACTTAACTCTAGTTTATATCAATTAGCCTGTGGTAAAATAGGTTTCTTTATGCCTTGTATCACTTAAAGTCACAGAATCTATGGAAGAGATCAAGTGAAGACTTCAATAAGAAAAAGACAAACAACTCAATATTTTTGACAGGCAAATAGTTATAAAAGGGTATTCAAAAGGCCTATATATAAGTGCTAAACCTCACTAGTCATCAGGGAAATTAAAACAAGACAGTGCTACTCATCCACAAAATGGCTAAAATTCAAAGACAGTAATAGTGTTAATGAGGATGATGAGCAACTATAATGTGCATATGCTGCTCCTGGAAGGAGGAAACACTCGTTTAACCACGCTGGAAACCATTTTACAGCTGAGCCCATACATGCTTTTGAACTGCAATTCTTCTCCTTGATAACACACCCAACAGAAACTGTATACCGCCACCACCACCACTGCCAAAAAAGGGGGAAGGTGCACAAATGTTCACAGTAAGTACCATTACTAGGCTGTCCAAAAGAGTCAAAAGAGCCCTATGAGGATATATGCATTTTTCTGTAAGTATACATACACATTTTTTAAAAGTTCATGTTTTATCATTTTTTAACGTTCGGCTGGTATATTCAGACTCTGAATTAAAAAATGTGCTTTTCCTCTATTAGCACAACTATTAAAAGCCTACAAGTGATGTTTGAGCATTAGACTCCGGGATTCCTAGGAATCACCACCTATTTGTCTGCAGAGATGTCAGGGTGCAACACAAAGTATTATTATACAATCCCATAAGCCTATGACTTCCCGAGAGTTAACTTGGCTTCACCCAATAATGTGGCCAGGATGATGAGTTAAACTTGGCTCAGAATATACTCTTGGAGAGCCATGCATATATCTCAAATAAACCAAACTCTCTGTTCCAGAGATTTCAACTGTGCCTGCCTTGGTTTATCTGCTCCTTTTACTGCACTGCTCATGGCTTAGCAATTCAGAAACCTCTATTACTCATTTATTATGGAACTAGCTACTAAGTCAACCAAGACCCATACTCACATAATAAAATATAAGAAAAACTTGAAAGAAGAGGAGGGTCACATAATGTGAAACCCTCTTTAACTCTTCCCAAACCCTCTATCCCGACAGCGAACGCCATTAGGTTTGATGCTCGCTTGGACTCTATTTCTTAGGCTGGTGTACCTTTCCCTCACTGCTACTTCTACCAGGCCCTAACTACCTCCTGCCTACATTACTATAATTTATTTTACCTGGTCACCTTGAGATGTCAGCTTTCCCAATTCCAATCCAATCTGTACTGCACCACCAGATAAATTCTCGTAAATATATATTTTCTGCCACAATTACTCTATTTCTAGCTTTGAAGAGCCTTTAAATCTGGGTGACTGAGAAAGTCAGCTATTCATTCAACAAATAAGCTCAATACTAAGTAATTGACACTGCATTTAGCCCCTGAGCTACAAAGATGAGTAAGATTGTCCTTGACTTCAAAAAAAACTGAAATGGCCTGGGGGGAGAAGGGTAGGGTCTATGAATAAAAAGCAGAATATAATGCTGTACATACTATAGTGGTGACATACACATAAACTGCCTCAGGAGCCAATGAGAACCAACTCTGAGGAAAATGGGAAAGCTTCAAAAGAGATGATAATATATTTTGGATTTTGAAAAATGCAGAGAAGTTTACTAGGAGGGAAAAAAAGGGAAGAATGCCTCATTCACCATTACTCACCACAGGAAGCCATCACTCAGTCTGAACATCCACCGTCTAACAGCAAATTCCCATTCTGCATTTGTTCCTGGGTGTGCAATGCATAGTTCAACCTTGATGCAATTTCTTACTAAGAATCCCTTCTCTGTTTTCATCTTTTTGTTTCTGTCTACAACCAGTTTTGCCCGTGGCACTGTTCTCTGCTCATTTCTGAATGGCACAATTAAACAGCACAGGTTCTGGCATCCAGTTCCTTGGTTCCCATCAGAATGCATGCACCTTACCCTTGGTCTACTTATTTAATCTATCACTCTTTTTCCTCTTGTGCACAAAAGGAGATAATAAGGTAACCTAACACGTGAGGTTATTTTGAGAATTAAGTAAAATAATTGATATAAAGCACGTAGTCAACATAATACAAAAAATAAAGTAGGAGCTGAAAGTCCTATCTACAACTGTTAATACTTCATAGATATTAGAATATAAACTGTCTGGAAAGAACTGCCTTTACGTCTGTATTTATACCATCAGGTATGAATGAGACTGGTGCTCAAATACTTTAGACCAAATTCAAGAGTTTAAAAAAAAAAAAAAAAAAGTAGACTATTAGTATCATTCTTCATTTCCCAGGAATACTAGTAACCTTCTATAATAAATTCAAGATATATATGATTGTTTAAATTTCCCCCTTTAAGAACTCTGATCATAATGACCTTTGCTCAGAAGCATTCAATGAACATGTTCTGAAAAACAGGAGACTGCTAATAATTTATCTTTAAAAAACGAGACTACAGTTGGAAAATGTGGTGTTTTGCCCCTTAAAATAAGGCACCTAGATGACAGTTTTCTAATTAAATCTGTAATGTTTTTGCCAAATTAGCTCTAAAACACTTTTTCACAAAATTGGGATTTGAGGGGGAAAAAATGACCTTTTTTTTAAAGAAACTTTAATTAAGCTTTTGCCAACTTTTAAAGCATAACCTTTCACAAAATTGGTATGGGGGGGGGGGAATGACTCTTTTTTTTTTTTTTTAAGAAACAAGCTTTTTGCCACCTTTCCATGAGCCACATTTTGTATATCCTACAAGGAGGTGTATCATATGGGCCTCCTGTATTCAGTTTCATGGCCTCCTTGATACCAGCCTAACATCCCAGAGTCCCACTGTAATAATGTGGCATATTGAGAACAATTTTATCACTCTATTTGCTACTACTGTGTTTCCCCGAAAATAAGACATCCTCCAATGGAAAGATAAGACATCCCCTGAAAAGACCTAGCGCAACTCTGGGGGAAAAATTAATATAAGACATTGTCTTATTTTCGGGGAAACAGGGTATATAAATATTTTTTAGAAAAGTGATTCTATACTAGGTGCTAACCATGGTTAAAAAGTATGCAAAACATCTGTTACAACAGATGCCATTAGCAAAGAAATTCAATCTCATATAAACTGTCTCTAGAAGCTAACAGGATTACCATGGATGTCTAAACAAAAGAACACTCTCATTCTTTCCTTACTATTCACCACTGCAAAGAAAACAGACGTGGAAAGGCATCTCTTTGGCCTTTAGGCCTGCATATGGAAGTATGAGATGAAATACTAAGCTTAAATACCACACAATGGGAATCAATGTGACATCTATTAGTGTCCCCTTCTGAATCAAGGGGACTGATTCAGCGTTGGCTCAAAACGCTAGAAAGCAGGAAAGCACAAGGAAACCCCCGTCAGAATGATATTCAAAACAAGTCTTCTTGCCCTAGCCGGTCTGGCTCACTGAATAGAGCGTCAGGCCTGGGATCCCGGGCCCAATTCCAGTCACGGGCACACACTTCGTTGCAGGCTCTTCCTGGCGTGGGGGACCTGGTCGGGGCTCATGAAAAAGGCAACCAATCGATGTGTTTCTCTCATATCCATATTTCTCTTTTTCCTTCCCTCTCTCTTCCATACTCTAAAAATCAATGGAAAAATATCCTAGGGTAAGTATAAAAAAAACAACAACAAATCTTCTTCCCATCTTTTCTGTCACTGCTTTTGTGTCTCAAATTGCAGATACTGTCCTTAAAAAACAAACTGCTCTTGTGCCTCAAACTGCAGATACTGTCCTTAAAAGACAAGCAAATAAAGAAATAACTAAACGCATCTTGATGAAGCAGGCATCTCACTTTATTTCTCTAAAAGCAAACTGGCAAAACCAGTTAAATCTTATCACAACTTATGAGCATGCATCTGGAACTAACTATTGGAGTTATGCATTTGCCTCAGAAAGTAAATCTGCCTGCAGTTTAGTAAATCTGAACAGTATTTGCTGTTGGGAGTGAGCTCCAGCCAATTTGCTCAGTGGATAGAACAATAGCCTATGGACTGAAAGGCCCCGGGTTCAATTCCAGTCTTGAGCACACATCTCAGTTGCAGGCTAGGTCAGGGCACATGCGGGAGGCAACCAATCAATGTGTCTCTCTCACATCAAAATTTCTCTCTATCTATTTCTCCCTCTCCTTTCTATTCTCTAAAAATCAATGGAAAAATATCCTTGGGTGAGGATTAACAAAAAAAGGAGAGTAAATATAGATATTACTTTGTACAGTATCATCATGCAGGTACTTAATAATTGATTAAAACATATATTCTGGCCACATCTAACCATAATTCTAGTCATTAAAAGTCACTTTTATGCTTTAGTCTAAAACTACCATAAAGTTGACCAATGTTAAAGTGTTCCCCCCCAGTATTTCTTGAGTTTGCACAGTGTCCTGTCAGATTTTCTGTCTCTTCCATAAACAAGTTCTGTTTATCCTGAGAACCATGAGTTAGAAGCAGGGTGATTGCCAAGCGTCTGGGTCAGAAAGCCCACCGGTCCCACTGTGGTAGGGATGAGGTGGAGGCAGCATATTCTGTCCCATGGGGACCAATTAGAGAAAACATCTTATACACAGAGGACACTATGTTTTATACTGGGAAAGCCTGTCCAGGTACCACTGGGCAATACATTAAAAACAAGAGACAACATTTAGCTTCCAATGAACAGGTGTACTGGTTTCACAATTTAAAAAAAATCGAAAAACTAAAGAGTCATAACAAGTAAAGGCTATGCCTGTACTGACTCGACTAGATCCTGTACTGAAGGAGAAAAAAAATGCTATAAAAAACATAACTGGGCCAACTGACAAAATCAGACTACAGATTGTAGATCAGTTAAAAGCACCGAATCTGAACCGCTCAATGATTTCAAGTTGATGACTGCTCTGTGGTTATGTAATATAACACCCTATTAGGACATACTAAATTCCTATATTAGCCTATGGCATAGACAATTTAATTGCAAGAAGGTCAGAAGAAATATTGGTTGTATGCATGTGTGTGCATATACAGTTGACACCTGAACAATGGGGATTTGGTTTATGCACATCCACCTATACACAGATTTTTTTTTTTTTAATAACTGCACAGTCAACCCTCTATATTCCCAGGTTTTGCACCTGCAACTTCAACCAACCACCAACCACAGATCAAAACAACTGGCAGTCCAAGTCTGCAGAGAGCTAACTGTATGCACTTTTCTACAGTATTCTACATATGGGACTTGAGGATCAGTGGATTTTGATATCTGCTGGGGTGGAGAGAAACAGTCCTAGAATCAATAACCTACTTATACCAAGGGAGTGAGTTTTGGGGGAGTCAAAAGTTAAATGCAGATTTTCAACTGCATGGAGTTTGGCATCCCTAACCCCTGTGTTGTTTAAGGGTCAATTGTATATACAGAAAGAAAGTGCAAATAAAGCAAATGGAAAATGTTAGCAATAAGTGAGTATGGGTAAAAGGTATAAAAGGGTCTTTGTGCTAGTCATTCCTTGCAATCTTCCCATCAGTTTGAAGTTATTTCCAAATAAAGTGTTTTAAATGTCATCTGTTGATTGGTACCCTTCACCTTGCTCCTCACTGTTCTAAACCAGCTGAACAAACAAAAAAGAGAATGTGAGGAAAGGGTAGAATAGAAAGGAGATTATTTCTCAGAGACCAGGTTTAATATCACACATTGTTTTGGGAAAATGATATTAAATAGTCTCGACATTAAAAAATTTGCATCTAGCCGAGACCGTTTGGCTCAATGGATAGAGCGTCGGCTTGGGGACTGAAGGGACCCGGGTTCGATTCTGGTCAAGGGCATGTACCTTGGTTGCAGGCATATCCCCAGTAGGGGGTGTGCAAGAGGCAGCTGATCGATGACTCTCTCTCATCGATGTTTCTAACTCTCTATCTCTCTCATTTCCTCTCTGTACAAAATCAATAAAATATATTTTTTTAAAAAAATTTGCATCTGCTGGTTGGGAAACAACCATATCTCACTAGGTGTTAAAATATGTATAGTTTTATATACTTATTTATTTTATTTTAAGAAAAATAATGAATTATTTATGTATTTATTTATTTTTTAAATCAATCTTTATTGTTCATATATATACTTTTTTTATTCCAGTCAGAAGGCTTTCATTATACAGACAAAAAAAAAAAAAAGGCAAATGAGAAAATAGTTCTTCTGCAAGAAACTGTCTAAAATAAGTAATATAGTCAGAATAGGCTCTCTCTTCACAATCCAATCTGCTGTTTCCCAGGTACGTATCCCAAGATGATGAAGCATTAATATCTGTATGCCTCATTAACTAGACTCAAAAGATACTCATTGAGCACATGAAGGCAGTGGACCAAGAATTCCTAAAACAGGATCACAAAGTCTTTAGAGAGAAAGAAATAAACCCGAGAGAATAGCAAGTCCAAGCTCATTTACAGATGAGGAAAATGAAGCTCAGAGAGTATCTTGCCCAAAGTGGAGGAGCACAGAGGGGTTTGCTCCCAGGGCCGTAAGGGTGAAGACTGAAGCTGGCATTACCTTCACTGACCGAAATCAGGTAATCAATGAATGTAAAACTGATGGACCACTGTAAATGCATGCTGGGATTCTAAAATCACAATTAACACGATAGCTTACGTGTAAATCATTTCATGTCAGCTGCTGCTACCAACTACAACTGCTTAAGGGCAAGTCCATTATAAAAGCCACACCCTCGCCAAAACCGGTTTGGCTCAGTGGATAGAGCATCAGCCTGTGGACTGAAAGGTCCCGGGTTAGATTCTGGTCAAGGGCATGTACCTTGGTAGCAGGCACATCCCCTGTAGGGGGTGTGCAAGAGGCAGCTGATCGATGATTCTCTCTCATTGATGTTTCTAACTCTCTATCCCTCTTTCTCTTCCTCTCTGTAAAAAATCAATAAAATATATTTAAAAAAAAAAAAAAAAGCCACACCTTCTTCATTCTAAATTATTCCTGGACAGAACTGGCACTTTAAATAACAGTTAAAATAATTTATTTGATTTTGGCATACTCTCCAGATAAGTCCTAGCAGTTTGGCTCAGTGGATAGAGCATCGGTCTATGAACTGAAAGGTCTCAGGTTCAATTCCAGTCAAAGGCACATGCCTAGGTTGTGGGCTCAATCCCCAGTAAAAGCCATGCAGGAGGCAGCGGATCAATGATTATCTCTTACCACTGATGTTCCTATCTCTTTTCTCCCTCTCCCTTCCTCTCTGAAATCAATAAAAATATATTTTTAAAAAATAATCTCCAGACTATATTATAGACTGCTGAGATTAAGGGGAGCATAATCACTTCATTTCTCCCCTCCAGGTTCTATCCAGCTGCCATATAGTCTCCAGAACCCACATGCAGATCAAAGCTAATGTCCTCACCTTAGCCAGTTTGGCTCAGTGGAAACTGGCTCAGTGGATAGTGTGTCGGCCTGCAGACTTAAGGGTCCCGGGTTCAATTCCGGTCAATGACACATATCTCAGTTGCAGGCTCGATCCAATTGATGTGTCTCTCACATCAATGTTTCTCTCTCTGTCTCTCTCTCCCGCTCTTCCACCTTCTCAAAATCAATGGAAAAGTATCCTTGAGTGAAGATTAACAAAGAGAAGTCTAATGTCCTCTTTACTACTGGCAAAGCTTTGCAATCAAGCCTCCTCCTTCCCACCCTGAAATGACCTTACCTACTCAGGCCTAGCTACAACAGGAAGGCAGGGCACAGAGGAAGACAAGCTTCTCCTGAGGGTAAGCAAGTGGCAGAGTACAAGCACAAAGCTAGACAGTGTTCTCTGCAGCAACCTCACACCTGGCAGAAATGGGCTAATGGTGTTAGGCTCTCCCAGTATACCCATCATAAATAAAACAAGAGACAAATCGCTCCTGTGGGATGAAAGAAACGAGAGGGGGAGACAAAGCCCAGAAAAATGTGCTCCAGTCCTGCTCCCATTTGGGGTAAATACAGATAATAACCTCCTGAATGTGCACTAAGGCAAGAACAAGGTTACACAGAAATGGTACAAAAGTACATGATGAAAGAGAACCATTGGTTGGCTGCCTCCTGCAAGCCCCCCTACTGAGGATCGAGCCCACAACCTGGGCATGTGCCCTGACTGGGGATTGAACCAGTGACCTCTTGGTTCATGGGTTAACACTCAACCACTGAGCCACACTGGCCGGGCAGTACCTGTTTCATCTGCACAAGCAATGAGAGGACAGACAGGCTTTATGAGAATCACTGAGAGGCACTTGGTCACAGCAAGGCAGGAAGAGAAAATAACAGGTTAGAGCCAACCTGGTGAACAGCCTATGTCTCTGGGCAAATCCTGCAAGGTCATAGAGCATCCTTGGTATTATATGCAATCAGATATGAATACTGCGACTGATTATAAAGCACTAAGCAAATGTCGGCTAGTATATCTCCACACTACAAGTTTCTCTTTCCCAAACTCCATGCTTGGATTTGCTTTTATAAAAGCGAAGTCCCTAAGTTGCCACTAACTTGTCCTTCTCAATACACCCAGCACCACCTCCATGATCAGTCACATTACTCAAAGGCTCTCAAAGTATCATCGCCATCTGCCAAAGGGAGCTTCCATATCCCACACAATACAAACACCGTGAGAGCAGCATCTAGGGGGCCTTTGGTAGTGTTACATTATGCAAAAAGTGTGCCTGTGCTATATAAGCAGAGATCTGTATTCAGTAGGAAGTGATTCTTCCTGTTGGGGAGGGACAAGAGGGGGGTGTCTAAATGCCCCTCCCATCACCACACTAGCTCCAAACGGAGAAGACACCACTCGATTTGCAGCCAGACAGGGCCTCTCATGTGTTCTGGGTCTGCACAGCACCTCTAGTCAATCCAATTTTAAGTTTTCCTTTCAATAGTATGATTATGTTTAAAAGCTGTGATTTCTACAACACAGAAAACTATATTATTGAAACCACACGAGTCCCTCCACTACCCCACTGGAGATTCGCTGGGTTTGAAAAGGAGAAAGGCAGTAGTTTGTTTATGGGGGGAGGGTGCACAGGAGAAAACAGGTACTGCCCAGCCAGTGTGGCTCAGTGGTTGAGTGTTGACCCATGAACCAAGAGGTCACTAGTTTAATCCCCAGTCAGGGCACATGCCCGGCTTATGGGCTCGATCCCCAGTAGGGGGCGTGCAGGAAGCAGCCAACAAATGATTATCTTTCATCATTGATGTTTCTATCTCTCTTATTTTCCCTCTTCCTTCCTCTTATTCTAAATAAATAAATAAATAAATAAATAAATAAATAAATAAAACATATTTTTAAAATAAACATATAGGTACTTAGCTCCTGTCTAATTCCCAACCCTATCAAGAACCGTGGCCTTGCTCACAGCCCTGCATACTGAAGGGGCAACTCCACATGGAGTTTTCCATTGGCTTCCAATCCCCACAACAAGCTGGGGAAGGGAGCACATGTCACCCTTCCCACAGTTCTCAACTGACACTGCTAGAACACAAGGGAAAGGAGTGGGCGAGCAACCAAGCGCTGTTTTGATTCACTCTGAAACCAGCGCTGCTCCTTTGGGATGGGCAACAGGGCACAGCCAAGGACAAGAAATTCCACAGCATTCCACCTGTGCCTTCCACTGGTACATTCGGCTGGCTACTCCCTGTCCTAGGAATGCCTTAACATGAACTGTTTGTCCAGTGTTGTGAAGGGTGTGGGCTCTAGAGTCAGCCCCAGATCTGCATCTGATTTTTTACTTCACCACTTAGGATTTTCATGATCTTGAGTAAATTACTTAACCTCTCTGAGCCTCAAAAGGTTAAGTTTTTCACTTGCAAAATGGATTTATAATAATACTCTCCCCACCCCCATCACCAGATAGTTTTGAGTAGACAAAATATATGTAAATCCCTTGGCACCCTTGACCATAGTGAGCAAAACAATCTTACTGTATTTCACTGATGAGTCAATAAGCTATAAAAATAAAAAAAAAGGGGGGGGGGGGGGGAGCCGAGACCGGTTTGGCTCAATGGATAGAGCGTCGGCTTGGGGACTGAAGGGTCCCGGGTTCGATTCTGGTCAAGGGCATGTACCTTGGTTGCGGGCACGTCCCCAGTAGGGGGTGTGCAAGAGGCAGCTAATCGATGGCTCTCTCTCATCGATGTTTCTAACTTGCTATCTCTCTCCCTTCCTCTCTGTACAAAATCAATAAAATATATTAAAAAAAAAAGGGGGGGGGAATTCTAGCTAGAAAGGGTCAGTGGGGGAGAGGGGAATGGGGACCTATGTAATACTTTCAACAATAAAGATTTAAAATAAGAAATCAAATAAACAAAAATCCCAACTAAATGCTCCAAAAAATCCCCAGAATACCAACCATCTTTTCACTCTCATTTTTATATAGATCACCTCTCAGCACTGCAAACAAAGAATACAAGAATGGCACCACACATCCTCCAGGCTTCTATTTATGTATGGATCAACACAGGTTTGGTATTAAATCCATAACTCTAGCTGTGAAAACTGTTTGTTTGTTTGTTTGATTGTTTTCAGAAAGAAGTATCACCCCAACATGTGAAACAGACTCAATCAGAGACTCTGTTCACTAAGTGGGGACGGGGAGTGAGATTCAAAGCCTATACAGTCCCAAATCCAGCAGGTGAAACTCCACCAAGAAACCCTATGCGGGGGGAAAAGAAACCCTGTGGATCTAGAGCACAGAAAACCCCCTGGTAAAACACCTCTGCACTAAAGCCCTCCAGGAGCTTAATCGTTCACGTCCTACCAAGTCTAGAAAGAGAAACTTATCTTCAGGTAATAAATGGTTGCTGAAAAACTGGTTTGTGAATTCTCTCAAGTATTTCAACCACTTCAACCACCTCACCACCACCCAGAGTCTGCCACCTGACCCCGTTTAACCCGATCGCTGCACCTCCTGGCCCTATCCTGCCCCCTGAACTTCTCTAGGCCCACACTTCCCATCTAGTCTCCTCATCCTATGTATCAGCCAGACCCAACTGCTAACTTTCCCTCCACGTAACCTTTCCTTGGCTTCACACATCACTTCCACTATCAAGGATGATCTCTACCTGGAAAACTTCTACCTGTGCATTAAAATGTCACTCCTTGAAAATGTCACTACGTCTGTGAAGCCCCCTGGCAGGGCCAGTCACTCTTCCTGGGCTTCCTACCTGAACTTACTTTTCACTCGCATTCAGTGCTGGCAAGTGCATGAGCTAGAGCCACCTCAATGGAAGATGACTTAGCAACAACTATCAAAACTTTAAGTGCATAGACAACTTCACCCAGCAAGTATACTTTTAATAACTTTTTCCTCCAAAAATTTACATGTAAAAAGGACCTTCGTGTCAACACTGTAAAACAAAAGACTGGAAACCACCTCAATTTCCATCAAAGCAAGATTGATTAAAGGTACATCCGTACCATAGAATACAATGAAACTGTGAATACAGTAGGAAACTCCAGGCTGAATGGAGCATCAGTCTGTACCCCAGAAAGATTACAAGTTCGATTCCTAGTCAGAGCACATTCCTAGGTTTCAGGTTCAATCCCTGGTCAAGGTACATGCATGAGGCAACTGATAAATGTTTCTCTCATATCTCTCTCTCTCTCTCTCTCTCTCTCTCTCTCTCTCTCTCTCTCAAATCAATGAACATGAGGGCATGTATGGGAGGAGGGGGCAATGGTATATGTACTCAGATAATAATTTAATTTAAAAAAATTTTTAAATAAAAATAAATAAAATCAATGAACATATCCTCAGGTGAGGATTAAAAAGAAAAAAATAAGAAAAACAGTAGGGAAGCTCTATACATGAAATTATATCCAATATAAATTAAACAATAGGCCTTCCTTCCCAGCTTCCCTGCCAGGCACCCAGGGACCGCCAAATCCCCGCTCCCACCTGGAGCACCACTCCTGTAGCTCCCTTCACCACCACCCCCTGCCCCCTCATAGCAGGCATTCCAATAGGCCACTACCAGCCTATATATGCAAATTAACCCGCCATCTTTGGCAGGTTAGTTTGCATACTCACTTCTGATTGGCTGTTGACGTAGCAGAGGTGGGGTCAATTTACATGTATGTCTATTATTAGGTAAGATGTTTTTAAAAGGCACAAAAACAGTGTAGCAGCCGAGACCGGTTTGGCTCAATGGATAGAGCGTCGGCTTGGGGACTGAAAGGTCCCGGGTTCGATTCCGGTCAAGGGCATGTACCTTGGTTGCGGGCATATCCCCAGTAGGGGGTGTGCAAGAGGCAGCTGATCAATGACTCTCTCTCATCGATGTTTCTAACTCTCTATCTCTCTCCCTTCCTCTCTGTACAAAAATCAATAAAATATATTTAAAAAAAAAAAAATAAATTAAAAAAAAATAAAAAAAATAAATAAAAAAAAAAAAAAACAGTGTAGCATTGTGTATAATATGCTGCCTATTGATGGAGAAAGAGTAAGGAATATACATACTGTTTTTCCAAGCTGGTAATAGTAATTGCCCCTAGGGAAGAGAATAGGTTTCTAGGGACAAGGGGAAAAAAAAGAGGCTAATACTCTGTACACTTTCTTATATCATTTAAATTTTGTACACTATTGGTTTACAAAAAAAAGAACTAGAGAAAAAAAGAAATTACCTGCTAATGTGCCAACCTAGTAGCCTAGGAGTGCACAGAGACTACTTCCTATTCATTTCTATGGTCCGAGGGTCTAGCGCACAGTAGGAAATTTAATAAATGTTTACGGTACTGCAGCCCAGAGTCCAGCCAGTGTGGTTCAGTGGCTGAGCGCTGACCTATGAACCAGGAGGTCATAGTTTGATATCCCCCATCAGAGCACTGGGGGGTTGCAGGCTCAATCCCTAGTTGGGGACATGCACCAGAAAGCCCATCAATGATTCTCACTCATCATTGATGTTTCTATCCCTTTCTTTTTCTCCATCCCCTCTGAAATCAGTAAATAAAAAATTAAAATTAAAAAAGTAAATGTTTACTGCAGAAATTATTTTAACTATTTCTCCCTTTTTTTAATTTGGTTTTTATTTTTTATTTTTATTAAATTCATTGGAGTGACATTGGTTAATAGGATCATATAGGTTTCAAGTATACATTTCTATGATAGTTCTTCAATGGTGATAACTTAAGCTAATATTTACTTAGCACCAGGCTCTGTCTTAAGTATTTGACATGATTAAATCCTTTAATCCTCATCACAATCCCACTGCACAGATGAGGAAACCGAGGCCCAGAATGATTAAGTAATTTATCATTGGTCACATACCTAAGTGGCAGAGGCAGGATTCAAACACTAGCCCCAAAACCCTGCTCTTAAACATGAGGTAATACTATTATTCACATACCTAGGAAGAGGCTGAAATCACTGAACACTTAAGTACATTCTTTACTGAATAGTACTTGCTACAAAAAGCTTCTGTCCTTAATTGCTGGATAATAAAAACTGCTGAAATAAAGTCAGGCCATACCTACGTGGAGACTAAGGAATCCCTAAGGAAGCTCCGATCCTGGCTTTCTGGTTCATGTGCACCTAACTCACCCCAAGGAGTTCGGGCTCTGGGAAAATGATTCAGACTAATCAAAGTAAGACTCTGACCTGCCACCTGTGAATTTACCGTGGAGCTTACATTTGGTTTAATAAATAAAATCCTCTATCTATATCAAGCATTCCATCTGAGTGGGTGCCTAATCAAACTAATGGGAAGACCTCCCTTACATTTTGGAAAAAAATTCTACCTGAAAAATGAAAACCATGTACTGTTCTTAGAAACACAATTTCCCACCATTCAGAATTCCAATGAAGATGTCAAACACTGAGAAACAGATGCCCCTGGATCCTTTCTTATTATCCCCAATCCCATTCTTACTCTTAAACAAAACTTCAGACTTTTCCTAAAGCCTGATGTATTAGATACTTTCACAAACTTATTTATTAGATTTCAGACTGGCTATTTGTTAGTGTTGCTATTTTTAAAAATACATTTTTATTGATTTCAGAGAAGGGAGAGATAGAAACATCAATAGAGAGAATCAACCAATGATCAGCTGCCTCCTGCCGATCCCACTGGGGATCAAGCCCAACTCAGGGATGTGCCCTGACTGAGAATCTAACCGTGACCTCGTAGTTCATTGGTCAATGCTAAACTGAATCACGTGGTTGGGTGGGCAGTGTTGCTATTTTTTTTTTTTTTGACACGGGAAGCATCTTATCTGAAAGTTCTCTGAATCACACTGCTATAGAAGTTACCTTCCAGGAATTCCCTGTAGAGCCCCAGGCTTGGAATGTGCTGTCACTGTACTGGCTTTCTCTCTCCAAGCACCACCAGACACTTCCTTGTCTTGGTCCCTATTTTAGATTCCATTCTACACTAAGGCCTGTAGCCCTCTGTGCACCAACAATCATATACTAGGAATGGGCATCTTAACCAAATAAATGCATTAAATCAAGAGTGTTGCCATATCTGGATCGTTAATTTTCAAATTGTAATACATAGATTCAGTTCAAACTTTAATTCATCTTCCCTTACTGCTTTAAAAGATTTTAAGAGGCCTTCTATGATTCCATTTATATGATTCCAGAATAAGCATATCCACAGAGACAGAAGCAACAGATACGTGACTGCCAGAGCTAGGGGAAGGAGGAATGAAGTTAATGGGTAGTTTCCTTTCGAGTGATAATAAAGCTCTAGAATTAGAGTGGCAAAGATTACACAACGTGGTAAATGTACTTTAATGTCACTGAATTGTACATTTCAAAATAGTAAATTTTATACTATGTGTATTGTACTATATACTACAAATTTAAAAATAGACTGTGTTAAAATATGTTAAGACTGTGTTAAAATATGTTAAGGCACCACTTCAAATACATTAAAGTATAGGAAGAGAGATAACCAAGATGGCGGCATAGGTAAACATCTGAACTTTCTGCTGTGCACAACCACATCAAAACTACAACTAAAAGACAAAACGAATACCATGCAGAACCATGGGAAGGCTGGCTAAGTGGAAATTCTACAACTAGAAGGAAAGAGAAAAGCGCATTGAGTCGGATAGGAGGTGCGGAGGTGTGGAAGTGTGGAGGTACGAAGCGCGAAAGGGGCTGGAAACTGGGTACACTGTTGTCTTTTTCAACAGGGAGGGAGATACAAGCTACCAACTGCTCTGAACTCCACTTCTTGGCAAGACTCTGAGGACCCAGACTCATACATAAAGAAACTGGACTGTCTGGAATTGGCCCGGAACGTGAGGGCAGCTTTCTCTCAGAGGTGCTTGCAGAGATCATTGTTCCTGCACAGTGCCACAGGACACAGAGGCCCGGGGGCCTCTTCAGAGCAGGGTTTATGGGCAGCCATTGCTGTTTGCTCCCCCTGTTGATTCCCTGAAACCCCGTCCCACCTAATTTACAACCCCACCCAAGCTGTGCGCAGAGGCTTTTGCATCTGAATGACCTGGTCTTTTGGGATCTAAAACCTAACAAACTGCAGCTGGGTCAGAGAGCCCAAGAGCTTCCAAAAGAAAGCCCAAGACCACACAGCAGCTTGCATTGCTTCACAGCTGGGCTGCATGTGTGCATCTCCAAATCCCAAACAAAGAGGAGGAATCTGAAGATCTCTCCGTAGCTCCTGCTGGGTGGCCTCAGGCAGTGGCTAACTTTGCACCTCCTTGGAGATCCACGAGCCAGTGTACCCAGGGGTCAGAGTGAGACCATCCAGATTACAATTCTTCACATCCATAAGACACTCACTCAGGGGGCAGACTCGTGAGTACCAAAGCCCCACTGAAGCAAGTCTTGCCCCATAAGGGTGTCTCCAGCACAGCAGTTCTCCCATCGTAGACACAACTGGTCCTTACAGCCAATTGGCCTAGAAGTCAATTCCTCCCAGTGATACCAATAGCAATCAAAGCTTAACTAAAACAAGACTGTGCAACTGTGCACACATCTCACAAAGGGGAGCACCAAGAGTGTCCACCTCAGGTAATTAGGGAGGCTGAGCTACTGGGCCCTATAGGTCAACTAGCACACAAAGCCACTCTATCAACTCAGGGAAGCAGCCAAAATGTGGAGACAAGGAAACAGGTCACAAATGAAAGAAATGGAGGAAAGCAAACTACTGGATATAGAGTTCAAAACTACGCATATAAGGTTACTCAAAAATCTTCTAGAAATCTCTAAGAAATATAGTGAGACCCTCAAGGATATGAAAAAGGACAAATTAGAAATCAAACATACGCTGACTGAAATAAAGAATAATATACAGAGATCCAACATCAGACTAGAGGATCCAAAGATTCAAGTCAAGGATTTGAAATACGAAGAAGCAAAACACCCAACCAGAAAAGAAAAAAAGAATCCAAAAATATGAAGATAGTGCAAGGAGCCTCTGGGACAACTTCAAGCATACCAATATCCGAATTACAGGGGTGCCAGAAGAAGAGAGAGAACAAGATATTGAAAACCTATTTGAAGAAATAAGGACAGAAAACTTCTCCTACCTGGTGAAAAAAATAGACTTACAAGTCCAGGAAGCACACAGAATCCCAAACAAAAGGAATCCAAAGAGGACCACATCAAGATACATCATAATTAAAATGCCAAAGAGAGAATATTAAAAGCAGCAAAAGAAAAACAGTAACCGACAATGGTGATTTCTCAACAGAAACTATGCTCAACAGGCCATAAGGGAGTAGCAAGAAATATTCAAAGTGATGAATAGCAAGAACCTACAACCAAGATTACTCTACCCAGCAAAGCTATCATTTAGAATTGAAGGTCAGATAAAGAGCTTCACAGATAAGAAAAATCTAAAGGAGTTCATCACCAACAAACCAGTATTATATGAAATGCTGAAGGGTAATCTTTAAGAGGAAGAAGAAAAAGGTAAAGATAAAAATCATGAACAACAAAGTGACAACAAATACATATCTATCAACAAATAGATAGTGAATCTAAAAACCAAGTCAATAAAAAAATCTGAGGAACAGAATAAACTGGTGAATATAACAGAATCAGGAGCATAGAAAGGGAATGGACTGACAATTCTCAGGGGGAAGGAGCTATGGGGGTGAGGGGGAAGGCAGGAAGGGACTGGATAAAAATTGTACACCAATGGACAAGGACAGTTCCGGCGGGAGGGCAGGGGGGTGTTAAGGGCAGGGGGTGGGTGGGATCTAGGTGGAGGAGAGCTATGGGGGGGGGGGGGGAGGAAAGAGAAACAACTGTAATAATCTGAATAAAGATTTATTTTTAAAAAATAAAGTATAAATAATACTTAAATAGTAATAAAGTACTCAATGTCTGTCTACTACTAGCAGATAAAAATAAAATCTACCTTGGTAACTTTTCCTACAAAAAAATTTTTAAGAAGACGAGGACCAATGAAAAGCAATTTTTAACCTATTAAGTTGCAATGTTTTTCTTAAGACCACCCAATGCTGATGAGTGTATTTATCATCAGTTGGTGGGAAGAATAACCTTTCTGAAAAATTCTGATGATGTATCTTAAAAGTGTTTATAATAAATCCAAAACAATTTTAATATAAAAGGTTGTTTTTTTTTAATCTTCATACCCTTGGGTCCTTCTGGGAATCTAGCCTAAGGCAATTTTCTGAACTTACAGAAAATGCTTTTGCAAAAACATCAATCATATATTATTTACAATGGGGAAAAAAAAGAATAATCTATGCCCAAGAATCCATGTAATGCTATATTATATAGTCGTTGTAAATATTTATGAAGTGTTTAATTATTTGAAAAAATTATTTATACTATAATGTTAAGTGGGAAATGCAAAAGAAAAAAATACATTTACAGCGTGATCTCAACCATACTTAAAAAATAAATAAAGACAAGAAGGGCCCAACTGGTGTGGCTCAGTGGTTGAGTGTCAACCCATGAACCAGGAGGTCACAGTTCAATTCCTGGACAAGGCATATGCCTAGGTTTCAGGCTCAACTGATGATTCTCTCTCACCATTGATGTTTCTCACTCCCTCTCCCTTCCTCTCTGAGATCAATAAAAACATTTTTTAAATGTTATTTTTAAAGACTAGAAGAAAATAAACCAAAATGTTATAAAGGTTTAATCAGATGATGGTTCCTTCTTGTCTTTTTATACTTAACAATTACTTCAGAATCCAAAATACTTTTTTTTTAAGACTTTTTTTGGCGTTTAGGAAGAGAGGAAGGGAGAGGGAGAAGAAATATCCATGTGAGAGTAAAACATAGGCCACCTCCTGCACGACCCCTACCAGGGATCGAGCCTGCAACCAGGATATGTGCCCTGACAGAGAAGCAAATTGGCAACCTTTCAGTGCACAAAATGAAACCCAACCAATTGAGCCACACCAGCCAGGGCCCAAAATATGTTTATATTAGGAAAATAATAACTAAGCAAAATCAAGAGATGGCAGAGCAGACTTTCTGATGGCATCAGTACCTACTTTAATTGCCAAATAGTACTAGAATAAAGAAGGTGTGGAAACTGAACTAAATTACTGGCCACAATCTTAGAAGGTTTGAATACTGCAATGATTCTGTCATGTTGTTGTCACTGCTTTGGGAGTGTTGTTTCTTTTTGAAGTAAATCCCTATGGGAGAAGAGTATACAGGAACACCCTGTACTATTTTTGTGGTATTTCTGCATTATAAAATTATCTCAAAGTAAGACATTTAAATTAAAAAAATCCTTGCTAGATCACTTAACTTGTCTTTCACTAAAAACAAAATGCAGAATATAGGTAAGCCATTTTCTGGGCCATAAAGCACAGGGCTCCTTTCTCCAAGAGGCAAACAAGCCTTTCTTGGAGCGGTTGCCTTCACGGAAATCAACTCTGCTGCCTAGTAGAAGCCTTGCTTTTCAACATTTCAAAGCTTTCACTTTCATGCACTGACCTAAACAGCTTTTTCACTTTGCTTTGTATGCCTGTGGCTCCATCTGCCCCAAATGGCCCTACTGGATCCTCACCTCAGGCCCCAAACTCTTTTTTAGTGATTTCCTATTTCTGTTTTGAAATCCAACTCAGTTGTCACCTCCTTCAGAAAGCCTTTCCTGATACAGCCCTCGCATCTCCAATTTGGCTGGGCTTTTTTTTTTTTTTTTTTTTTTTTTTTTTTTTTCAGTACAACTGTTACCTCTACAGGATTTATTTCCGTACTGCACTCCCAGCCCTGTAATCATTTGCCAACATGCGTATCTCCTCATGCAGGGTTATAAACTTCCAGAAGTTATAAACTTCGATAGCTTCATGCTTGCTTTCAAGAGCTATAAACCAAATGAATTCCAATTATTTTGCAACTCTGTTGCAAGTAAGCCCCCAAAATTCACCAATAATGCTTCCTTCCAGGCCTGAGTTTCCTTCCAATAAGAATTACAAATTATATACAATCTGATGCATAGACTCACCAGGAGTTAGTCCCTCTCCAACTGGCTCTAAATAATGAGTAACGTTTGCAATGGCCCAGCACTCATCCAATATTAGAAATTGCTTTCCCTACACCTACAATAGGTGGACCCAAGACACCAAATTTTAACATTCTACTCTCTCATTTATCCATAACTTCTATTTGCTAACTAAGAGCTTATCTTCCTCATACCTTTTTTTAAAATATATTTTTATTTATTTCAGAGAGGAAGGGAGAGGAAGAGAGAAACAGAAACATCAATGATGAGAATCATTGTCCGGCTGCCTCCTGCAAAAAGAGATTGAGCCTGCAACCTGGCATGTGCCCTGACAGGAAATCAAGCCAGTAACTTCTTGGATCATAGGTCAACACTCAACCACTGCGCAACACTGGCCAGGTTCATCACCAGTTCTTAGTGGAATTATTGGGGAGAATTATCTTCCACAGAGTAATGAAGATTTTTATAACTCCCAAGCTGTAGGCTTGAAAACTAAAGAACCTCCAGGCCTAGGAGGTCAGCTGGGCCCACTCACTAACCAGCTAAGTGACTTGCTCCAGACACCTGACAGGATTGCAAGGCAGACCTTTTTAAATAGCAAATGAATATTAAAGGCTTTGAAGGTAACTGACAAAAAATCAAAAACACAAGTGTTTAATATCAAGTGTCTACAGAATATGCCAATCAAAGCTTTTTTTCATTTTCCATCTGTTCACAGAGGTGTAATGGGGTACTCTTTTTCTTAAGAGTTTTCTTACAGTTCTTTGAGATACTTTCAAAAGCCTTCAAGTTTTTCCTCATTCTTAAAAGTTTTCTTTACAAATACACCAGGAAGGGATTTTCAGTACTTCTCAGTAAAATATGCCCATCCACAGAGCTCTGAGGACAAGGCCCAGCCACCTCCACAGTAAAATGAGGACACATGGTGTTCCTCAAAGTGACATATGTGCCTGGATCTTTAACTGGTCTGTGAAGACTTGAGATGGAAGGAATGGAAGAGGAAAGGGAAGGAGGGGGAAGGGGAGGAGAATATATATGTAGATTTTTAACAGTATTTTCAAGAAATTCCAGGTTTACAGAGAGCTACTCTGACTTATAGATCCAGGAGAGGTGCCTTCCTTTAATCAGATGTAGGCTCTCTTTGTCAGTAGGGTAATTTCACTGGAAAATTAGAAAAACCCTAAACATGATTTTAGAGAAAACCTACAAATTCTCCTATGAAGCTACTTCATATATCCTTTAACATTTTAAATTCAACTCTGGTTCATAAACCCAATTAATAGAAACAGTAACAATGATTACCAGAAAAATCATTTTAGGTGAACTCTGCAACTTTTGGCAATGTAATTACTTCTCTACTATTTAACCTATTCTTATTAGTACACTATGTTATGACAAATAAACAAAAAGCCAAATGGAGAGAAATATACATTTTAACTACAAGGAACAGAAAACAAAAAGTAAATAAATGTATGATGATTTAGAAAACTATCAAAGCCTAGCTGGTTCGGCTCCATGGATAGAGTGTTGGCCTGAGGACTGACAGGTCACAGGTTCGATTCTGATCAATGGCACGTACTTCAATTGCAGTATCTCGGGGCATGTGCAGGAAGCAACCAAATGATGCTCCCATTGTGTTTCTCTCTTGTCTCTCCTACACCCTTCCACTCTCTCTAAAATCAGTGGGAAAATCCTCAGGTGAGGATTAACAAAAAAAGAAGAAAAATGAACAGATTATTTAGTTCTATCACCAAGACAATCATTTTATTCAAGTCCACAATATTAGTACACATGAAATGTTAGTAAACTTATTCTGACTAAAATCAGCAGCATAAGATTTAAACAAATGTGCAAGCTATTCCAAACTTCACTGTTTCAACATTCTAACATTATTCAGCCAAATTACTTTTTTTTTTTTTAATGTTGGCTGACACAACAGAAAAATGTATAAAGATCAGGAGATCAGGAGTGGTCAGCTAATGTAGGAAAAACTATATATGGCAATAAAATATCAAAAGATATTCCAGTGTGGCTGGTGTGCTCAATGGTTGAGCATCGACCCATGACCCAGGTCATGGTTCTATTCCCAGTCAGGGCACATGCCTGGGTTACAGGCTCAATCCCCAGTGCGGGGCATGCAGGTTCTCATCATTGATGTTCTCTCTCGCTCTCACTGTCTCTCTGAAATCAATAAAAACATATTAAAAAAAGAACAACCACCACCACCACCACCACCACCAATGGTGCTCTGACCGGTGTGGCTCAGTTGGTTGGAGTGTCGCCCTATACACTGAAATCAGAGGTTTGATTCCCTCTCAGGGCACATATCAAGGTTGTGGATTCCAGCCCCAAGCAAGGCACTTGCCAAGGACAACTGATGGATGCTTCACTTTCACATAAATGTTTCTCTTTCTCCCTCTTCCTTCCTCCCTCTCTAAAATCAGTAAAAGCACATCTGGGGTGAGGATTAAAAAAAAGAACCAGTGGAGAATATGGAATCCTTTAAAATATAAAACTAAGACTAAATACTAAGAAAACTGGGGATACAGACCAGGCTATAAATGCTCTAAAGATACTGACAAAGTAAAATAATCAAGAGTGAAGAGGAAAAAGTAAAATGAATACAAATTTTCTTATTTTTCCAATTATAAAGCATACTAATAATACTAATAAAACTGAAACATAGAATATACATTGTTTTTTTAAATGCCATATTCTTAATTTTATTTTTATAATTTTTTTCCTTAACCTACAGGGATTTATCGAGAGCTAATAATTATTAAAGTAAAGATTTATTTGAAATTTGATAATTCCTCTTCCAGTTTCACTTATTTTTCTCTTATTTAATTCAAATGAGATGAGTAGATTTCAAGGGCATTGTACTTAGTAAAAAAAATCCATCTCGCCCTAGCCAGTTTGGCTCAGTGGATGGAGCACCAGCCTGCAGACTGAAGGGTCCCAGGTTCAATTCCGGCCAAGGGCACATGCCTGGGTTTCGGGCTCGATCCCCAGTATAGGGAGTGTAGGAGGCAGTCTAAAAGATATTCAAAAAAAAATTACTTTAAGCATTTAATAAATCATTTTACCCTTACTGAAACTAAAAGTAAATGAAATTGTGAAAATCCAGGGCCTGTGTGCTTTCTACTACTGTGTTAAGATAAAAATGTGGTCTCTGAGACAACAGTGGGGGTCACATGGCATGATCACATGAGTTCTATGAGGCAGCTCGAGCAGGAATACGGAAGATGGACTAGTGGAGAAAGACCTGAAGGCTATCAAGACAACACAATGAACGCAAGAGACAACGACGGCCTGACCAAAGTAGATGGAGCGGAGGGGAAGGCCAGGGTCAGAGCACAAATGATGTCAGCTGCAGCAACAGGTCTACAAGGGGGGCTAAAGGTGAAGGGGAAGTTAAAATGACTCAGGTTTACATTTGAGTGTTTTGTGAATAAGGTCATTAACAAAACTAGGACGTGGGGGAGCAGGCTCTAACTTGAGGGGAAGAGGTGGACTGGGTTAGGCATGTTTGATCAGATGTTTACATGACACTCAGGTGGATATCCAAGGCTAGAGAGAAAGGCTGGTTCTCATTAGTACACAGGTCGTAGCCGAAGCCATGAGAAAGAACACCAAGGGAGACTGAACCGTGAGAGTGCTATAATGGAGGCCAAGGGAGCCCAGGAAAGAAGTGCTTCTGGGAAAGAAAAGGAGCCCAGTGGTTGGTAAAGGCCAAGAGCATGGCTCAGTGGTTGAGCATTGACCTATGAACCAGATCATGGTTTGAATCCCTGTCAGAGCACATGCCCAGGTTGCAGGCTCAATCCCCAGTGTGAGGTGTGCAGGAGGCAGCCAATCAATAATTCTCTCTCATCACTGATGTTTTTATCTCTCTTCCTCTCTGAAATAAATTTTAAAATATATGTATTTTTTTAAAAGGCCAAGAAGAAAAGTCAGATGGTATAAGGACTGAAAAGAGACTAATTCATGTTGGATTCAGCACAAAGAGGTTATAGGTGATCCTCAAACATAGTGAAAATAGAAAATCAATCTGCAGTGGTTGTAGAATAAATCTTGGCAGAGAAAGGGAACAGATTTGAAAAAGAGGCTATGCATGTAAGCATAACCAATGGACACAAAACTCTGGGGAGGGAGGGCATGTATGGGAGTGGTGGAGGGCATTGGTAAGATATGTACACATATAATACCTTAATAAAAAAAAATAGGGAGAAAAAAAAAGAAAAAGCAGAGGCTACGTGTTCAGGAATTCCCTCCCCCTTTGCCCCAGGCTGTGCTGTCACATCTTCCTTGACTTAGACAAGATATGTTCACAACCTATGAACCAGGAGACCTAAAATCGTAAAGATCCTTGTCGTGACCAATGTCGGTGAGCTTCACCTCAACAGCAACTGCCCCCCTACCTACAGCCAGCGCCAAATCCCTTATTTTATCAGCACATGTCCCATCTCCTGTCATCTTCCTCTCCATTTCTATATCTGTCATCTCTTCTATCCTCACGAAATCCGAATCACCAATTAAAATTTCCCACTAATCCCAATCGACAGGTTTGAGGCTTCCTAAATCAGCTTGAACTTTCCCCTTTCTTCATCACCTGAATCTGGAATTAGAGTTTTAAGTGACAACTCTTCTACTCTTCCTCTCCTCTCGCAATTCCAGATCCAAAGACAGGCCTTTGGCACATCCATTCAGGCATGGTGTCATAACCAGTTTCCCAAACCAATCTAACCTATACATGCAGATAAATTAATTTTCCTTTAAGGAAAAACCAGACAAAAAGCAAAGTCTAACTCCCTAAAACAGTCCTGGAGACCCTCCATAATCTAGCCATAAACTACCTTTATAGCCTTCTCTCCAACTACTCCAAAAAAGTCTCCACTATGGCCAAACCAGTCTTCCTTCACATTACACATTTAGTTACATCGTATCTTCTGAAATACCCTCTCACTACAAATTCTATTCATCAGAGGGAACCTAACTTACTCCCTCTCTCTAAAGCCTCCTTTTAACACACATGACCTCCATAGCATTCCTGCCACAATTTAACTGTCTACCTTGCCAAGAATTGTTCCAGACTCTTAAGATACATAGGTAAACAAAGCTAAGATCCTTAGCTTTATGGAGTTAATATTTTAGCAGGAGATTTAAAAAAAAAAAAAAACAGACTTCAGAAATAACAATAAATATATAAAATGTTTACAAATTGTCAATGCTACAGAAAGAAGTCAAGCAGGATATGAAGGACTGGAAGTTCTGGGGTGGGATTATAATTTTAAATAGGGCGGTAAGGATAGGCCTTATTGGGAAGATATCTCCTGAGAAGGCTTGTGGAAGGTCAAACTTGTCTTGCAAGTGACAGTGCAGGCCAAGCAGAGGAAACAGCCAGGCCAAAGCCCTGAGGCAGGAACACACCTGGAATTTGAAGAACAGCAAGGAGGCCAAGGTAGTTGAACAGAGTAAGCCACAGGGCGAGTAGTAGATGGGCTCAGCACATAACCCCAGGCCAGAATACAGAGGGCGCAGTATTGGTCCACGCAGGAACATGAGGGCTGCGATTAGCTTTGCTCTACTGAGATGAAGAGCCATGGGAACGGAGCAGACATGAACTGCTTTCAATTTTTCAAAGAAGCACTAGGCTAGTATGCTGAAAACATATGAACATTAACTACTGTATTACATAGTATCTACAGTAAAAATAAATAAATAAATAAATAAATAAATAAATAAATAAATAAGAGGTAAAGTCAGAAGCTAGAACAGTTAGGAAGCACTGAGGCTACTATGCTGAAAACATATGAACATTAACTACTGTATTACATAGTATCTACAGTAAAAATAAATAAATAAATAAATAAATAAGAGGTAAAGTCAGAAGCTAGAACAGTTAGGAAGCAGCATCTATAATCCAGCGGAAGGAATAAGAAGTGATAAAATCCTGGCTCCATTTCAAAGTTAGGAACCAATCTGCTTTCCTGATACAATCAGATGCAGGGTGTGAAAAGTCAAGGATGACTTCCAACTTTTTGGCACAAGCAGCTGGAAAGACAGAGCTGCCCTCGAAGAAGGCTGTGAGTGGAAAAGACTTACAGGGGAAGATGAGGAGTTGAGTATGAGACGTGTTACATTTGAAGTGCCTGACAAACGAGTATGAATGTCAAGTGGCAGCTGCATACATGAGAACTGATGCTGAGGAGAGAGGTCTGAACTAGGAACTCACTAGGGCACCCCAGCTGTTCAAAGATTAATGAGACGGGGAAGAAACAACCAGTGAGATGGAGGAAAACCAACAGCACATCTAGTTTCCTGGAGGACAAGTGAAGACTTCAAGAAGAGGGAGTTTCAACTTGTCCAATGCTACTGACAGATAAGTAAGATGAGAACTGAGAACTAACCACTGCACTTAGGAAAGGTGTCAGGAGGGACCTTGACAGGTGAACTTAACAGAGAATAGAAAATGACCACTTAGAGACCACTCTTTCCTGGAGTTCTGTTGCAAAGGGGAATAAACAAATAGGGCAGCTGCTAGCAAAGAAAGTAGGGTAAGTATTTACGACGATCTAAAAATTATGGGTTTAAGTGCCACATGTATGTACACATATAGAGCCCTTAAAGGCCCAAAGCACTCAATAAATGTTTTCCTTCACTCACTCTCCCTTCATACCTATCACTTTCTATTATCTTTACTGATATGCATCTATCTCTAAAACTATTGGCAAACTTTTATTTGGAAGACCCTTTTTTATCTTGTCCAACTATCACATTCTTCCTAATCCTTCAAGACTCAAATATTCCCCGAGAAGCCTCCCCAGAACCCCTCTCCTCAGTTACTCTCCCTCAGATCTGCTACCTTTGTTCCAATGCATTCTTCTGCAATAACCCTTGTCATAGTCTCTTAATTATCAGAATATATTACCTACCCACTGTCCTCACTGGACTGACTCCTAGAGGGCAGGAGCAATGTCAAGTACCCCTCTGTATTATAAACTTTTGCCTCTGGGGTAAATGTTTAACAGTTAAGAGCACAGGCTTCTGCCCTGGCTGGTGTGGCTCAGCGGACAGAGCATTGGCCTGTAGGACTGAAGGGTCCTGGGTTCAATTACGATCAAGGGCACATGCTCACGCTGCAGGCTCAATCCCAGTGGGGACATGCAAGAGGCAGGTGATCCATGATTCTTGCTCATCATTTATGTTTCTATCTCTCCCTCTCCCTTCCTCTCTGAAATCAATAAAAATATATTAAAAAAATAAGAGCCAGGCTCCTGAGCAACATTGCCTGGGCTTGAATCCGTTCCACCACATGACAGTGTGACCGTGAGAAGTTGCCTAACCTCTCTGGGCTTTAAATGTTCTCATCTAGAGAGGATCCAAGATCTCTGCACAGGTAAACACCTAACCGCACCCGCACACAACAACTTCAATAAAATACAACTAAAATATAAAATGGACATTGCCAGAGCTACCGGAAATCGATTGACTGGAAATTCTACAACAAGAAAAGAGAAAACCAGAAGGAAAATCAGAGGAGCTGTAAAAGCCTAAGGTACGGAGACACGCTGCGCACGCGGAGAGGACGGAGCTTGAGGGGGGGGAGGCTGAGTGCCTGGCTGGCGTTCCCTAGCGGGAAGGAGATAAAAGCTCCAGACTGTGCTGAACCCCAGACCCAACACCGCTGAACCCCAGTTCTAGGCCAAACTCTGGGGACCCAGGCTCAAACAGAGGGAGCCTGGGCTATGAGACGGAATCCCAGGGGAGTGGCGAAAGGCAGAGCCCCCGGAGGTGCGCACATTTTGTGCAGAGAAGGGATGGTTGGCTGTGCGGCGGGATTGCCCTGGCGGGAAGGAGACAAAAGCTCCAGACTGGGAAGAACACGATGAGGAGCGGGAGCCTCCCCCGGGCGCCGGCAAGGAGCCAGGCAACAGGGCCCCCCAGGGGAGAGGTGCCTCTGGGCCCTCGACTGCTGATCGCGGGCCACGGAGCCGAGGCCAGGGGCTGCTTCCTGGGTGGCGCCAACCCCAGCAACAGGCTGAGGCCGCGCAGGAGGCCCTGGAGAACAAAGGGGCGCTGCGGGCCAGCTTGCTGAGCTTCCAGGATGAGGAGGAAGAAACCCAAGAAGTTTTCAATGTGGAGAAGTCAAGTTATAGCAAAAAGATAGTAAAATTACTTAAGAAAGAATACAAAGAAGATCTTGAAAAATTGAAGATTAAGACAGAACTCAACTCATCAGCCAACATTACAACATAAATGAGTTTAAAAAAAAAAGACAGAATGTTGGAGCGACAGAGGCTAGGCCCAGAGTGGTCAGGCCCGGAGCAGCCGAGCCCAGAACAGCTGGGCCCGAAACAGCTCGCTCCTAGCCTGCCCATGCCACAGGGCTGCCTCTCAGACATGGCTGGAAACTTTTGGGGGAACTTGAGGGTCTGCTGAATCAAGTGACAAAGGCTTAGATCTGGATGTGTTGAGTTGCTGTAGGGCTGGGGTGTTAATCTGTGAGTGCCTTATGTGGGCTCTACATAAGGTTGGTTGATCTATTTGAATGTGTCTTTTGTTTGAAGTGTATCCTTGGGAATGTGGAGGTATTATTGATTTGAAAAAATGCTAAGTAATTGATTTGCTACCTGAAAAATTTGAAGTTCTGAAAGTTTAAGGTCTCTTGCCCTGATGGGCCCCCAATGAGAGCGGGACCATGGCGGGATGGGGGGAGCAGGTGAGCAGGCAGCATCAGGTCAAGGCAGGTGCAAGCAGGAGCCCGATCGCCCTGCCCAATGACCTGCAGACAGCGACCAGTGGTGAGGGTGGGGAGGCCTGCTGCCCGGCTCCCGGTGCTGAGGGAGCCCGACATGGGGCCGATCGCCCCTCAGATGATGACTAGCAGGCCCTGATTGCCCTTTCGGGACAGGGCCCTGGTCTGGGACAGGGAACTGGGGGTGGGTGGCAGCAACTAATCATGGTGCCCAGACAGGGGCTGCAACCTCTCCCCAGCTACCTGGGGGCAGGGGTGACAGGGAGTGAGGTGCCATAGGAATGTGGGGTGTCTGTGGAGCTCGCTCTCACTCCCCCTGCTACCCTTCCCAAGGCTCACGTACTGGAAAACCTCCCCCCACTCCCGCTCAGGTGCCAGGAGCTCGCAAGGAGCCCACCCTGCAACTGCGCAGCTCTTCCAGGTAAGCGGGGCTGCCGCCACCAGGACCATAGGGGCCAGTCGGTAGAGAGCGCGCTGCCCACCCAGCTTTTGTGCAGCACTGCTGGGCAGCCCAGAGGCCCACACTTGGCCCGGGCCCACTGCATCCAGCGGCACTCACACATCTCCCATGGGGACTCAGCGCCATGACTCAGGCAGAAGGGGGCACACGGGGGCCCAGGTGCTGCCCAGGACCCAGAGGTCAGCTGGGACCTGCCCTTCCACACAAGACACTCACACTTGGATCGCCGGCCAGGCCTAGGGACCACACCCATGCACAAATTTCATGCACCGGGCCTCTAGTAATAGTAAAAAAATAAAGTGATTCCCATACTCCCCAGCCCCAATCACAACCTCAAAATCAAAGAAAAGACAGCTGGATGACACTCCCGATCCTTTTCCACATGAGGCAGCACATGTACTGCAAAGAGCACAAACTTTGGAGTAGGTCACCTTGGTCCAAGCAGGTACCCTACAGACAGCAGGTCTGTTCACCTCCCCCTCTGGTAGGAACGGCAATAATGTAACCTAGCAGGGTGGGTGCGGTTAACTGATACTGAATAACTTGGAAAAAAAAAAAAATGAATACATGAACAATAGCTAGCTTATAGGAGATACTAAAAAAATGGTAGTTTCACCATATACCATTTTCATCTTAATTAGAGTTTAAGTTTTAAAAAGAAGTATTACTAAGGCTCAAGCATATGACAACTAATACTCCGAAAAGTTAAAATGTCAAGTCAGTAGGAAATGGACAGGAAGAAGTTCCTGGAATAAATAAAGAGCTGTGATGCCAGGGAAAAGACCCTCCTCCTCTCACACACAAACCAGGCAGCAGCTGCCTTGCATTTTGGGAACAAGATCTGCTTTGCCCACATCCTTGTCCCCTGGGACACCTCAGATGAACCGCTGGTGTGATGCAGAAAGGAAGTAATTAGATGGTCAACCTCACATACACTGTGGCCACCCCCATGTTTTTAAATATGTGACTCAAAACTTACTTCAAAAAAAAATGTATGCCGAAACCGGTTTGGCTCAGTGGATAGAGCGTCGGCCTGTGGACTGAAGGGTTCCGTGTTCAATTCCAGTCAAGGGCATGTGCCTTGGTTGCGGGCACATCCCCAGTGGGGGATGTGCAAGAGGCAGCTGATCGATGACTCTCTCTCATCAATGTTTCTAACTATCTCTCTCCCTTCCTCTCTGTAAAAAATCAATAAAATAATTTAAAAATAAATAAAAGGCCACCTTAAAAAAATGTACATGGTAATCATGAATTATGAGTATATACTGGACTATAGAGTCAACTACTACTTTACTAATTAATTGCTCACAGGTGGTCATTTCACAATGCTCTCTTAGTTACCAATTAAAATAAAACCTGAATACAAGGTTGGGTGGCTAGTTTAGTCAATAACCAATGGAATCCTGCCCAGGGGGTCCCAAAGTTCCCTGGGGAGGAATGTGTCTGTCTTGATTCATCTGACATTCCTTAGAGCCTGGCATACAGTGGATACTATATTTAAAACTTAAAATTCACTGAAAAATCCCTATGCCCATGTTCTGAGCAGCATTACTCACAGTAGCCAAAAGGTGGAAATAATCCAGGTGTCCATCAATAGATAAGTGGATAAATAAAATGTAGTATATACACACAATGGGGTATTATTCAGGCTTAAATAGGAAGGAAATTCTGACACATGCTACAACAAGGATGAACTTCAAGGACATTGTGCTACGTGAAATATGGCAGTCACCAAAAGACAAATACTGGATGACTTCACTTATATGGGTATCTAGAGTAGTCAAAGCAGACAGAAAGCAAACTAGTGGTGGCCAGGGGCTGGGGAAGCGGAAAGGAAGTTAGTGTTTAATGAGTTCAGTTTCAGATTTGCAAGATGAAAAAAGTTCTGGGAATGGACGCACAGCGATGTGAATGTACTTAAAACTACAAAACTGTACACTTAAACTGGTTAAAATGGTAAATTTCATGTTATGTATATTTTAAAGTTTAAAAACAACAAAAAATTTCATTGAAAGAATAAATGCAGGATGGACTACTCAGCACTACTTTCATCACTCACTCAATGCTCTGCCTCATTCCTCTGGGTTGTTCATTAGAGAATTCCAATCTTACATTTCACAGATGAGTCAAGTGGGGCTCAGAGAGCATCACTGATCTGCTCTGTACTGTCATCTACTATACAGTGCTGCTCAGCATTAACGGGGTATTACTGTACCTGACTGGCTGTACACCCCATGAAGACAAGAGCTATGTCTTGGGTCTCCTTTCTATGCCCAGGACCTGCACACACCACCTACAAGCTCCTTGAATTTTCTGAAATCCCATGGGCCTGAACATCTGTATCATAGATGTCACCGTATCTCTTTCCCAACTAAATCACTCAAGGAGGCAGCCTTAAAAAGACTTCTGTCCCTGGAGGCGCTCACACCCAGGCTGGGACATCACCCACTCCCCAAGGCCTATCACATGCCCAGGAGCTGGAGTACATACAGGTTGGGACAATTTCACATCTGAGGGAGCCAATAAGTCTTCTGCAGGAGGGAGGTAAGGCTCAGAAAAGTTACCACGACGAATGATAAATCTTCACGAATCTAAGGGAGCACTGAGAATGGATATGGAAAACATTTTCAGCAATAGGCTGAGCTGGATCGGAAGGATGAGGATGAATGGCTTTGCAGGCACTAGCAGCCAAAAGGCCAGAGCACGTGGCACACACAGCAGCAGACTGGGTCTCCAAAGAAAGCACCAGTCCTGACTTACCTCTGCACATCACACACCGTTTCCGCACCCACAACCTGCAGGACCCCGACACGGTGCTGCGCTGCATCTAACCGAGGCTCTGAAGCCAGACTACCCGGGTTCGAACCGTGTCACTGTCCCTTAAGAGTGACCTTGAGCTGGCTCTGTGCCTCAGTATCCCCACTGCAGGAGAGGGCTGGTGTGCTAATTAGAGAACACATGTCCATCACTAAGCCCTCAAAAACATGATGGCTACTGTCATGCTGAGCTACCCTCTGCGAGAGGCAGATGCATCAGGGCTGTGGCAGTCCAAGAGGCAGCCTGGGGGGAAGGGAGCACCGAGCGGGGCTGCACACCCTGCACGCATGTCACTGCCCAGATCCGCACCCAGGGAGAAGCGATGGCTCAGCAGTCCCGGGCCGCTCCCACGCAGCGCCCCGGCACCCAGGGAGGGCAGGGGCTCGGGCCCCACTTACCATGCTGGCCGGGGGAAGGGGCGGCTCAGGTGAGCTGGCTCTCGGGCTCCGGATACGTCCCGTCCGCACAGTTCAGGTCATGATCCCGGCAGCCTCGGGAAGTCCCCACCCGTGCAGAAAGCACCGCTTCCCCAGCCGGGCCCCGCGGGGACCCTCTAGAAGGAGCGCGGCCCCCCGGCCCGCCTCATCGGGGACACCCCGAGAGACTCATCCACACCCACCCGCCCCTCCCCAAGTTCACTGAAGAAGCAGGAAATAGGGCTCGGAGGCCGGCGCGGAGGGCGGCAGCGCGGGGGCCCCCGCCCGGACCCGACCCCCGAGGGGAGGCTGCGGGCCCAGGCAGGGGCTCCCCGGCTCCGCGTTCAGGAGCGGCGGCGGCGGGCCCGGCCCCGGCCCCGGGGCTGAAGGAGCGGATGCTGCAGGGGCCTCGGCGGCGCCGGCTCAGGGGAGAGGCCCGGGGGCCCGCGCTGTCCTCGCCGCCTCAGCCCACACGGTGGCCCCCGCCGCCCGGCACGGCATCCCTCGCGCGTCCACCCCGCGCCGTCCGCTCCCTCTCGCTCGCGCGCGGCCGCCCCACCAACAGCCCCAGCGCGCCGGAAGTGGCGAGCGCCCGGCGTGGCCCCACAGCGCGGCCGCCGGCTGCGGCGCTGGAACCGGACCAATCCGGAATCGGGCGGGGGGCGGGGCCGAGGGGCGGGGCCGCACCTGACGGCTCCCGCTGGCCCCGCCCCGGCCCCGCCCCGCGCCCGGCGCCATCTTGGTAAAGCGGGGCTTTCGCTTTCGCTTCCGGCTCATTCATTCCGCAGGCCCTTAGGGAGCGGCTCCTGCGCGCAGGGCGCCCGGCCGGAAGCCCGGGGCCCGCGGCCTCTGCCCGGGCACAGCGACGTCCATCCGGCCCACACGCGCGCGTGGGCCCATCCGTGGCCCAGGCTGTGCTGTGGATGCCAGGGCGCGAGGTTGCTGTAGGTCCTGCCCTCGGGGGGGACAGATGAGCAACAAGCAAGTGAACAACTGTAAGAAACTAGGAAAATATATTTTTTTATTTTTTTTTAAATTTAAAATATTTTATTGATTTTTTTCAGAGAGGAGGAGAGAGGGATAGAGAGCTAGAAACGTCGATGAGAGAGAAACATCGACCAGCTGCCTCCTGCACACCCCTCACCTGGGATGTGCCCGCAACCAATGTACATGCCCTTGACCGGAATCGAACCTGGGACCTTTCAGTCCAACAACCGACACTCTACCACTGAGCCAAACCGGTTTCGGCAGGAAAATATATATTTTTTTAAAAAAGAAACGAGGAAGGCTTTGAGCGATGCGGACCCGGGGGCTGAGAGGACATGAGCAAAGAAGAAGGCACTGCAGAGCTCCTGGGTTCTGGGTCCGCCAAGAATGGGATGGGCCGAAACCGGATTGGCTCAGTGGATGGAGTGTTGGCCTGTGGACTGAAAGGTCCCGGGTTCGATTCCGGTCAAGGGCATGTACATTGGTTGCGGGCACATCCCCAGGAGGGGCGTGCAAGAGGAAGCTGATCAATGATTCTCATCGATGTTTCTAGCTCACTCTTCCTCTCTGTAGAGAATCAATGAAATATATTAAAAAAAAAAAAAAAAAAAAAAAAAAAAAAAAAAAGAATGGTATGGGTTCCTGTTCCTGCCCTCCAACCCACCTTACTTGTGAGAAAGTGTTCATTTTAAACCCTACCAGACCGCTGTACCGATTTTTTGGTAATTTCTGAATCTGCCGCTTATACCGCTGTACCTAATTTTTGGTACTTTGCCTAGACCTATTTTCTACAATGTCTCCAAGTCCCATCTTATTGTAACCATTTGTTTGCATGTAACTAACATTTTTCTATAGCATGTTGCTTTTTTTTTCTCTTTAATGCTCAGGAGCCCAGGTATAGGGGAGAGTTAGGCTCAGGGCCTCAGGTCTGGTAGTTAGGAAATAGAAGCAGGAAACAGCCCCTGGCAGCACAGGTGCCACTGGCTGTGCCTACTGGGAGGACTGGAGCACATCTGCATGGCCCAGAGCTTTCAGACCACAGAGTGGATCAGAACCGCCTGGTGGGCCTGGTGAAACTGGCTGCCCTCGGAGCCCCACGCCCAGGGTTTTAATTCAGTAGGCCTGCGTGGGGCCTGATGACTTACATTCCTAACATTTTCCCAGGTGATGCTAATGCTGCGGGTCCAAGGAACATTTCAGAGAACTGCAGGTCACTGCTGATGTAGCTCCTGACCACAGAAAGCTTTCACTTATCCTGTCATCAAATATTTATGGTTGCCCGCGGGAGGGACAACAGCTGTTCTGAGGAGTGAGTGCTGAGCAAAACAGATACATTTGTGTCCTTAAGGAATAAAGAGACATTTTAATAGCGTTATACAATACGTAATCAGTTACACTTGTAATA
The DNA here is from genome assembly GCA_963693515.1 of Pipistrellus nathusii. Taxonomy (NCBI): domain Eukaryota; kingdom Metazoa; phylum Chordata; class Mammalia; order Chiroptera; family Vespertilionidae; genus Pipistrellus; species Pipistrellus nathusii. The sequence continues at coordinate 93,942,550 of OY882861.1, forward strand.
GAAGCATGAAAGAAAAATACAATCCACCGTGAGCATTAATAGTCAAGGGGTCTAAGCTAATTTTGAGGGTTGGGTGGGGAGGTGATCAAAAAGTGGCATTTAGGCCGAAATTGGTTTGGCTCAGTGGTGGAGCGTCGGTCTGCGGACTGAAATGTCCCAGGTTCGATTCCGGTCAGGGGCATGTACATTGGTTGCGGGCACATCCCCGGTGGGGGATGTGCAGGAAGCAGCTGGTTGGTATTTCTCTCTCATCGACGTTTATAGTTCTCTATCTCTCTCCCTTCCTCTCTGTAAAAAATCAATAAAAATATATTTTAAAAAAAAAAGTGTGCCCAGTGGTTGAGCATTGACCCATGAACCAGAAGGTCAAGGTTTCAGGCTCAAGTCCCCAGTGAAATCCTGAAGGAGGCAGCCAATTGATGACTCTCATCACTGATGTTTTTATCACTTTCTCTCTCTTCTTTCTCTGAAATCAATTTAAAATAGATATATATTTTTAAAGATGAACACTGCTTTTTTTTTTAAGTGACATTTATTTAAGCTGTAGCCTGAAAGAACTGTAGTTTGCTAAGCAAAGAGAGGAGGCATAGAATATTCTAGGCCGTAGAAATTCCAAGTACAGAGACGCCATCTCAGAAGGTAAGCATATAACTCAGGACGGAGGCCAGGTGACTTGTCCTGCTTTAGCTGAGGTTAGTGGGATGAGCACAGGCTTTTGGATGAGACCATTGGGAATGGAATCCCAGCTCAGCACCAGCTGAGGTTTGTTGAGCACATTACCGTCAGACGTCTTGATTTCCTCACTGTGTAACTGGATAAAATAACAGAAGCTCACTCAGACTGAATCAGAGATAAGTGTCTTGCTCCTAAACTCCCATAGCTGAACATGTGGAGGTAGGTCAGCTTCAGGCTAGAAAGGATGGGAGCCTAGGGTTCAGTCCTCTAGGATTTTCTTGGCTCTGCTCTCCTCCATGTCCTCAAGACAGCTGCCAGGAACAGCCAAGGTCACAAACCTTCCCACTCACGTCCAGCAAGAAAGAGCACATTTTCTTATATCCCTTCTCATGGCAGCAAGTTTTATCCTGCTGGTCCTAATTGGCCCAGACCTGCTCATCCCAGAACTAGCCACTGTGGAGGAGGATGGAATTGCTATTGTTGGCTTAAAGGATCATCCCCTGGTCTTAGCCAGTTTGGCTTGGTCCCCAGCCCTGGTAGAGGCGTGTGCAAGAAGCAACCAATCTCACATTCATATGTCTCTCTATCCTCCTCCTCCCATCCACTATCTCTAATAAATCAATGAAAAAATATTCTTGGGTGAGGATTAACAACAACAAAAGAATCATTCCCTGGAGTTTGTTTCAATTCCCCAGAATAAAGTGGATTGGGTGAAGTTATCATATGTCCACCATACTTCCATTGCCAGGCGAGGCAAAGATTATTTTTTTTTGGTGTTAGGATACTTTTTCCATTGATTTTTAGAAACAGTAGAAAGGAGAGTGAGAGACAAAGAGAGAAACATCTATGTGAGAGAAACACATCGATTGGTTGCCTCCCAAGCATGCCCCAACTGGGGCGGGGATAGAACCTGCAACCGAGGTACATGCTCTAAACTGAAATCGAACCCACAGTCCTTCAGTCCAACAGCCGATGCTCTAACCAGCCAGGGCAAGATTAAATTGAATGTATATGAAACACCTGGCACATAAGTCACACAATAAACCACCACTATTATTTATTTTACTCCAGGGATTTTGTCCAAGTCAACTGAATAACATTGTTATTAATATTAATATCAAGCCTATCTATTCCAAAAAAAATATTTAAGACTGCTGTTACTTTCTGTTGGCACTGCAGGAATGGCCCCTCTCCGTCTCCTGCCCATTCTTACTGCTATTGCATAGTCTCACTCATTCAGGTATTTATACAACAAACATTTAATGAGTTGGTATCAATTTTGTGGCACGCTTTTCAAAAACTAAGAGTTCCAAATGAATAAGATTTAGGCAAAGTGTGCACTGCCTCACTCAAGGATACAAATGCATCCTCTCCCAAGAATACATTGCCGCACAGTGTAAGAGGTGCTACAGTAGAGGTGTGTACAAACCTTCTAAGCCCAGAAGAGGGAAAGAAGCAACTAATGGTGGCAGGGAGAGTAGTTGGAAGGCTGAACAAAGATGGAAGCATTTCTTAAAAAAGAAAAAAAAAAAAAAAAAATATATATATATATATATTGATTTCAGAGAGCAAGAGAAAGGGAGAGAGAAACATCAATGATGAGAGAGAATTATTGATTGGCTACCTCCTGCACAACCCACACTGGGAACAGAGCCCAAAATCTGGGCACTGCCCTAACCAGGCCGTGACCTCCTGGTTTATGTCAATGCTCAACCACTGAGCCATGCTGGCCAGGCAAAGATGGAAACATTTCGATCATATTCTGCTAGAAAGATGAAAGTTCACCTGACTGCCTCAGAGTCCCTACTCCTCTTCCTATTCCAAGCTGCCTTCTACTATGTCAAGACTGTTTCCAGCCCTAGCTGGTTTGGCTCAGTGGATAGAGCATCAGCCTGTGGACTGAAGGGTCCCAGGTTCCCTTCCAGTCAAGGGCACATGTGTGGGGTTGCCAGCTCGATCCCCAGTAGGGGGCGTGCAGAAGGCAGCCAATCAATGATTCTCTTTCATCATTGATGTTTCTCTCCCCTCTCCCTTCCTCTCTGAAATCAATAAAAATATTAAATAAAAAAAGACTATTTCCACTGCTCGTGACCAAGTTGGGACTCTAGAGTAGGTACACTACCATAAGGGGGAAAAGGGACTATATTGTTTTATGTAAGAAAAACATCCTAAGGGTTGTGTGGATTTCAGACATGGCTGGATTCAGGCTTTGAAATTATATCACTGAACTCAATTTCACTCCATTTTTTGGTTCTGCTTCCTTGATTGGGGGTCTTTTATCCATATGCTGGCACCTGGCATATCCAGGTATTATCTTTGCCCAGTTAAAAGACTTCTGGAGAAGACATGCCTCTCCTACAAATATTCCAGGAAAATAATTCCATTGGCTTTGATTAGATCACCCCTGAACCAATCATTTTGGCCATGGGGAGGATGATGCTCTGATTGGCTGGACCCTAGTCACATGCTCTACTCCCAGCTCCAAAATAGCTCTTTCAATGTCTAAGATCTCTAAATCCCACAGTTCAGCAAGGTTATCAGAGCTTGGAAAATTCTCTCATTTTGCAGATGAGGAATTTTGTTGATTTGTCAACAGACATAGGAATAACAATATCACTCAAAATTGATTTAATAAAAGAAGGAAGAAAAAGTGAGTTTCTGGCACCCTCTCCTGATGATGGAAGGTGATAGAAGCTTTCTGTTTAACTGGGCATTTGAGGTCCATTTTTAAATACATATATTTTATTTATTTTTTACAGAGAGGAAGGGAGAGGGATAGAGAGTTAGAAACACCAATGAGAGAGAAACATCGATCAGCTGCCTCTTGCACACCCCTTACTGGGGATGTGCCCACAACCAAGGTACATGCCCTTGACCAGGATCAAATCTGGAACCCTTAAGTCCATAGGCAATGCTATATCCACTGACCCAAACCAGTTAGGGCCATTTGAGGTCTTTTAAGGACTTTGAAGTTCTGTTACCAATTCTCTGGGCCGAGTCTTTCTTCTTATGTAGCTGTATGATTTGAGCACCCCACCTAAGTTCTCTGTACCCATTTTCTCATCCATGAAATGGAAGGAATATTAATTCCTACCTGGTCAAGTAGATACCTGAGCAGCCAGGTTCTGTCAGGACACTCTAATTAAAATGCAAAGAATTGATAAGGGGGCTATTCTAAAAGGGTAGTGTGTAAGGAAACCTACAGAGGGCCATAGAGTACCCCGGGTCTAGTTAGAGGACAATTGGTATCCCTGGGCGTGCAAGGGCAAGAGGAGGAACAGTTGATAGACACTGGCAAGAGAGAGTCATGTGGAGGCAGCCGAGGGAAGCAGCCAGCCACGGCGACCCTGCAGGGAGACAGCTAAATGGGACAAATCCTCTGACCTCACTGTCTTCCCTACAGAGATTCCCATTGGACCAACCCAACAGGAAGCCAGAGAGCAAAGGAGCTGAGTGATGTCATCCATGGAGGCCAACCTGGGCACAGGGCTGGGAAGAGAAGGAGGACGGGGACTTCTGGGTGCAGAGGGAAGAGAGCCAGCGGAGCACCATTACTGTGGGAAAGCAGGGAAGTGTGTGAAACCCTGCCTGGCACATTAGAAGATTTTAAACACATTTTAGTTATTAATTATTCATTGCTATTTCCATCCTAGTTCCAGCCCCCCTTTGGTCTCCTCTTCCTCTGCAAGCCCACCAAGCCAGACTCCTTGTGGCTCCTGGAAAGCAGCCACATGTCTCTGAGCCTCTGCTTGTGTTGGTCCATGTTGTTACGCCCAGACTTCATGTTCCCCAAGGACCACCAGGGAGCCAAGTCAGATGCAATAAACAAAAGAGCCTTTTCCATGCTAGCATGGGCTCTGTCCCACTCACACCGGCAGCATGGCGGAAGAGAGAGTGAATTTCGCCCAGCCCAGGGGTTTTACTCCAGTGGTGATGTCACTGCTTTGGCTGACCCCGATTGGTTGGGTGGGGGCCAGGGTCCAGTTACAAAATGGAGGATAACTCCGCCCTGCCCCACAGTGGAGTCAGGAGCCCATCCTTGCCCCACCCTGCCCTCTCACATGTGAATGTTCTTTTCTTCATCGCATTCCCTTCCTTTCAAGTTCCTACTCCTTCCTAAGGCCTCACTCAAATGCACCTGAAGGAGTGACCCCCTTGTGTGGAACAAATGGCAGTTTATTAACATCCATTAATCAGAGTAACGGAGAAATTTTGCCTGAAAACTTAATGGTGACATCCCACAGGAATCACCATGGATACAGCCTAGTGGGGGAGGGGCCTCCACTGTTCAGCCAGGTCTGCTCTGCTGTCGTCCAAGGACAAAGGAGGATATACGTCCCTCTGCTTGCAGCTGGGCAGGACGATGCTGCCGGGGTAGAAGTGACTCATGTCATTTCTGGGCCAGAGCACTTCCTTGCCCGTGCAGTGCCCCTGTTCTGCTCTCCCCGCCACAGTGACCCCTGAGCGGCCACGTTAAGATTGCAGCATCATGAGATGGATTGATTATATGGGGCAGAAACCCTCCCTGCCCGCCGCCAGGCCAGACAAGCAATGAGTAAGCTTCTGTGTTTTGAGGCTCTGAGATTTGGGATGGAGTGTTCCCACAGCATAACCCGGCCTTTTCTGACTGGAACACATGATCACATGTGGTAGCTGGCCTACGGAATGGGCCCCCACTGAATGGGGTCTTTTCCATGAATAAGTTTTTAATGTAATTTTTAGAGCTAAATGGATCAATATTTTGTGGTTTCTGGATTTTTGAGTCAGACTTAGTAAGGATGCTCCTATGCAAATGTTTGAAGGAATTTTCCTATGTCCTCTTCAAATACTTTTATAGCTTTCTTTTAAGAAATGTTTTTATTGATTTCAGAGAGGAAGGGAGAGGGATAGAGAGTTAGAAGCAATAATGATGAGAGAGAATCATGACCGCTGCCTCCTGCACACCCCTTTCTGGGGATCAAGCCCATAACTGGGGCATGTGCCCTGATTGGGAATCAAACTGTGACCTCCTGGTTAATGGGTTGACAGTCAACCACTGAGCCACACTGACGGAGCGATAGCATCCTTTTTAAACAGTTAATCTTTTATCTATTTGGAGTTTATTTTGGTGTACAGTGTGAGGAATAAATCCAAGCTACTGTTTGAGATAAGAGGTGCCAAATCAGGCACAAACTAAGGCAACTTAGTCCCCAGAAAGAGGCCAGGCCAGTTGCAATGGAACAAAATCAGTGCCCAGAACTGGCTACATTTAGGCTCCAGGACAGCTGGAAGCCACACCATACCACACAGTAAGAAGCAGGTTAGACAGCAAGCCCAAGGCTCCAGGCAGCAGAGGGACACGGGGACCAGGAGAAGGGCCTCGGAAGCAGCTTCCAAACTCCAGACGGAAAAGGCAGGACCTCTCAGAAATCCTTTGGCTCCGGCCTCTGAAGCCTCGTGGTCATCATTCCCTGAACCTACTAACCTGGTGCAGGGAGGCAGAGGGGAGAGAGTCCTCCTCCTCCTCAACAAGTTCTGGTTGTAAGGGAGAGTCACAGGACCCACCACAACCTCATAAGAGACCAAAGGCAGAAGAAAGGTCAAGGAACACGGAGCACTAAATTCTGACTGGGAGGGCTTCAGGTAGGAGGTGATAGCATTTGAGCTGAGCCTTAGAGAATTGGTGAGCTCTTTCCTTGGCCAGTTTTGCTCAGTGGTTGGAGCATCAGCCCGCAGACTGTGTCTCTGGTTTGATTCTGGTCAAGGGCACATACCTTGGTTGTGGGCTTGATCCTTGGCCCCCATTGGAGTGCCTGTGGGAGGCAACCAATCACTCTCACATCGATGTTTCTCTCTCCCTCTCCCTTCCACTCTTGCTAAAAAAAATCAATGGAAAAAAATATCCTCAGGTAACAAGAAAAAAAAAATTGGTGAGCTCTTAACAGATGGAGATTTTTTTTTATCGCAATAACAATAATTATGTAGCTCATCTTCATGTCATTGACTTTTCTTTCAAGAACAAGTCTGCCATTCCATGAGTTCAGTCTTCTTTTTCATCATTTGGCAGTGTTTTAAATTATCCTTCAGATAGTTTTAATGCATTTATTTTTTTAATGCATTTCTTATTAAATTTATTCTTAGGTGCTTTACTGTTGTGTTGCTATTGCAAATGGAATCACCGCTCCATTATACCTTCTAAGTGGTTGTTGTTGGTATAAATAGGGAAGCCATTGATCTCCTTAGTTTAATTTTGGACCCAGAGAGCTGATTGAATGTTTGTATTGTTTGCTTTTTTTCAACAGATTCACTTGGATTTTCCAGATATAAAACTGTATTATCTGCAAATCAGGTTAATTTTACCTCCCTTTTTCCATTTCCTAAGGTTGACTGAAAATTGAGGAGGACATTCCTGATTTCAAGACTTGCATGTTCGTGAGGAGGAAGAGGAGAGAAATCTGTAGGGCCTTGTTCTTTCCTTCTCGCCCTCAATTCCCTCTTGCAGTTTTCCTCCTTTCATTAAGTCCGAGTTTGCCAAGACTTAAAGACCAGCTCAGGACAACCGATGAGATGGCACATACTTCGGTGCCAGCTGCACTGCCCTGGCGAGTGCGGAGAGCAGAGAGACGCACTTTGGGCTGAGCCCAATGACCAGGGAAATCCTCAGAGACATGGCAGAGTTCAGGCCTCGAGGGAGCTGTGCGCACGCCATGCTCACAGGGCCGCTTCGGACTCAGGCTCCGCTCAGTGGGCGCACTCACTTCATCCCAGCAGGCCATTTGGGCCTTAGGCCTCTAGGTGCCTACACGCCACAGGATTTGTCATGGGCTAGCCCTCTAGCCACTGTTTTAGTTGGTGTGACAGAAAAGCAATTTAGCCCTACCTGGTTTGGCTCAGTGGATAGTACATTGGCCTGCAGACTGAGGGGTCCCAGGTTCGATTCCAGTCAAGGGCATGTACCTTGGTTGTGGACACATCCCCGGCTGGGGGTGTGCAGGGGGCAGCTGATTGATGTTTCTCTCTCAACGATGTCTCTAACTCTCTATCTCTCTCCCTTCCTCTCTGTAAAAAATCAATAAAATATATTAAAAAGAAAAGCAATTCAGCCGGTTTGGCTCAGTGGATAGAGCGTCGGCCTGCAGACTGAAGTCAAGGGCATGTACCTTGGTTGTGGGCACATCCCCAGTAGGGGGTGTGCAAGAGGCGGCTGATTCATCAATGTTCTCTCATCGATGTTTCTAACTATCCCTCTCTCTTCCTCTCTGTAAAAAAAAAAAATCAATAAAATATATTTAAAAAAGAAAAAAAGAAAGAAGAATAACTTAAAAAAAAAAAAAAAAGCAATTCAAACTGGCTTTCACAAACAAGGACATATCCGGGTTTGGACATATTAAAAGTCTAGGTGTAGGAGGGCCTTCAGGCACAGCCTGATCCAGGGGCTCCTACCGTATCGTTGGGACTTGGCCTCTTTGTCTCTTAGTTTTTGCTTTGCTCTTAGCCAAGCTCTCCCTTTAGTAGTGGGCCCTGGCTGCTCCGGACTATCATTCTCTCTGGAATAACTGAAGGAAAGAAAGATTTTCTTCCTGAATTATTCTGGGAAGAGTTCTAGGGTTTATTCTGCAACTGGAATGTCTTGGTCCATCAGTGCTGTGCTGGATGGAATCTGATCTGAAGTCCCAGGTGGTGTACCTGCTCCACGCACCGGCCATACCTGTACTCTGTCGCCCCTCCATTGCCGGGTCGTGATTTCACAGAAAGGGAGCCCTCAGGCTGCCACTCCCCTGGGAGCCGTCAGGAACCTGCCCTACATGTCATGACACAGAAGCCCGCTCCGAAGCGGGTCTGGACTGCCCTCAAACACTCAGCGGAGGGAGGCCTCTGCTGCCCAGACAGGGGGCTGGGAACTGTGGGGTTACAGGTGGATAGTAGTTGCTGGGCCGTCTCCATCCTCCAGCCTGCTGGAGGACTGAGTTTCTGCTGAGTCAGCATGGCCTTATCCACGTGACTCACTTTGAGCAGACGAAGGAACCGCTGAGCGAAAGCCAGCCCCACGTGACTCACTTTGGAAAGTAACGCCCGGTATGGGATCCGCCAGGACATGACTGATGGCGTGGCCTGGGCTGAGCAGGATGGAGGGTGGCGGGGAACTGTCTTGCACCCACGTGGTCCAGAATTCAGGACAGCCTTTGGGTACAGTTTGTGACAATAAAGAGAAGCCCGCTTCTGCTGGTTTTAATAAAGCGATAGTCTATACATTAGGAATGCGTTCAGCAGCAAGTAACTAAGACTTAAAAATGAGGATTCAGCCCGACTGGCGTGGCTCAGTGGTTGAGCGTCCACCCATGAACCAAGAGGTCACAGTTCAATTCCCGGTCAGGGCACATTAGGGGGTGTGCCAGAGGTAGCCGATGGATGATTCTCTCTTGTCATTGATGTTTCTATCTCCCTCTCCCTCTCTCTGAATTCAGTTTTTCAAAACGAGGATTAATTTTTCTCAATCGTACGTAAGTGGTGCTGTGTAGACTCAGTGGCTCGGTGGCGCCATGGCACCGCTATGATTCTCTCAGCACCGCCCCCATGGTGACAACACGGCTGCCGCAGCCCCAGGCAGTGTGCTCACATTTTATGCAGGAAGCAGAGGTGCCGGCCACACCTTGCTCCTGTTTTGGATGAAGTGAAACCTTCCTGTGAACGTGGAGCTGTTTTCTGCTCCTATTTTATTGATCAGAACTGAGAAATACAGCTTTCCTCCGCTGCAAGAGAGGGTGTGAAAGGAAACATCAGCTTTGCTAGACTCTCTAGTGGCAGATGTGAGAGAGAAGTAGGTAAGGAATGCCAAATAATGTCAAACACGGCCATTATTGTAAATATAGTATAAGGTTCTCCCTCCTCCCAACTGGTGGGCGGAGTTATGACATTACTGGCACCTGTCACAGAGACATCTCCAAGACATTGAGCCATCAATCAGCGCCTGCCAAAGTGACCTGGACTGTTCTGCCCTGGGTCCAACCCTCTCCTGTTTCTCCCCTTAAAAAAAAAAAACCCAGACCAGCCACATGCTGCTGATCCTCCATGTCCAGGTGGCGGCCCGGCTGGGTCCATCCCCCCTCCCAACTCCTTCAATTCTGATTTCTCTACCTCCGTAATGAGTCCCGTTCATTACTGAGGAATAAACTTTACTTTAAAACTCCTTGGTGGTCAGTTTCCTGCGCCTCAAACCTTACATATAGCAGGAAAATACTTTGGGGATGTTAACCTATGTTATTACAGTTTTCTGATATTTCCTTTTTTATTTCTTGTCAAGCCAAAGCCTGTGCTTGTCCCCGCAAGAGAGGAAAGGGAGAGGGTAGAAAGCAGAAAAGGGTCTGAGTCTGACTTTTGGTGTCCCAGGAGCTCATGTCCTTATCGGGGAAACATAAAGACCAGAGATGGGTCTTGTCACCTGCAGATCAGAAATATTCCTCTGAGATGTGGCAGGGGGTGGGCGTGCGGGGTGAAGGCAGCGGGAAGGTGATGAAAAAAAGAACGCGTTCAGGAATTCTCTGAAGGCAAGGCCGGGAACCCTGCTTCTCCTGGGACACGGGACGGCAACGCTCCAGAGAGAGAGCGAGAAGCCAAGAGCAGGCGGAGGATGGCTGCCCAGACCAGGCTGGCCCCAGTGGGCGCAGGAGCCACGGAACGACCCCTGAACCGAGAGAGTGGTCCAGAGAGGCCGGCGAGCCGCACAGGCAGGAACGAGGCAGCCTGTGAGGGCTGAGGCCAGGCAGATGGCTACGTGCTGACACCTTGGGCATACCTGCATGGACAGAGGACTTCAGAACAGGCGCTGCTCCCATCGTGGGCACTTCCAAAGTCACCCAGGAACCCGACACACGCCCATGGTAAAGGGGCAGTGCCATCCTGGCTTGCAATGGAAATGAAGCTGAGCTATGAAAAAACGTAAAGGTCAATGCTCAACCACTGAGCCACACTGGCTGGGCCCCATTCACTTTTTAAAAAGTAAATAGTTCGCCGGTCTTTTTTAAAAAGAACTAAAGCCCTGGCCAGAGTGGCTCAGTTGGTTGGAGCATCATCCCATATATCGAAAGGTGGCGGTTCAGTTCCCTGTCAGGGCACATACGCGGGTTCAGGTTCAGTCCCCAGTTGGGGCACAACTGATGGTTGTTTCTCTCTCTCATCCATTTTTCTCTCTCTCCCTTCCTCTCTCTAAAAAATGAATTAAAAAAAAAAAACTTAAAACAAGATCTGGACGGCATGGCTCAGTGGTTGAGCATCAACTTATGAACCAGGAGGTCATGGTTCGATTCCCAGTCAGGGCACGTGCCCAGGCTGAGGGCTCAGTCTTCTGTGTGGGGCATGCAGGAGGCAGCCGATCAATGATTCTCTCTCATCATTGATGTTTCTATCTCTCTCCCCTCTCCCTTCTCTTAAATATATATAAATTTACATTTGTCATTCTTCCTCTCCATTTCCCCATGCTGCAACCCCTTTGTGGTAGCCACTGTTTACTTTTTTGTTGTTGTTAATCCTCACCTGAGACCATTTTTTCCATTGATTTTTAGAGAGAATGGAAGGATGGGAAGGAGGAAAGAATGGGAGGGAGAGGGAGAGAGAGAGATCTGTTGCTTCCCCACACGTGTTCCAACCAGGGCTGGGGATTGAACTTGTAACCCACGTACATACCCTTGACCAGGAATTGAACCTGTGACCCTTCAGTGATGTTGATGCTCTAATCACTGAGAACACCAGCCAGGCCACTTTTTACTTTTTCCCCAGGGTTTTTTTAAAATGCAATTACAAATACATTTTCATATTTCCCATGTCTCCCATGTCTTACACAAAAGAAGGCACCCTAAATATACAAACCTTCCTCTTGCTTTTTTTCAATTAACAGTATACCCTAGCAATGTTTCCAATACAGTACATAAAACTTTTTCATTTAAAAAAAATTACTTTATTGATTAAGGTATCACATATTTGACATCATCCCCCCCCCATTCCCATCTCAAACCCCTCCCCATTGATACCCCTACCCCTCTGTTGTCCTTGACCACTGGTTAGGCTCATATGAATGCACACAAATCCTTTGGTTGATCTCTCTCCCTTATCCCCATCCTCCCCTCCCTTTCCTCTGAGGTCCAACAGTCTGATCGATGCTGTTCTTGTTCATCAGTCTATGTTGTTCATCATTTCCCCTAGATGAGTGAGCTCATTTGATACTAGAAATACACTTATAAAACCAAAAATGAGACAAGCAATAATGGTTATGCTAAAAGGTAAATGAATCAGTCTATAGTGAGTTTCTTTCTGGGCCGTTCTTTTGAGTCCCAATTTCTATGTCAAACAGTTCCTTATGAGTACATGTCAGCCATGATACTTCAGATCTGGTTGGTGGACAAATGGTGGTAATGCAGGTCCAACCCTCTCTGGTTTGGTCCTGGGCAACCTGCAGTGACGCACAGCTGCTGTCTTCTATTATGGCAAGACAATGTCAGCGTCTTCCATCTCTGGACTGCTTCTCTTCTGTCTTCATGGCTGGGGCACTCCTGTCAATTCCTCTCTGTTGCAAGATTTCTTCTTCTTCTTCTTTTTTTTTTTTAGTAGCACATAATGTTCCATTGTATGCATGTACCATAGTTAATTTAATCACTTTTCTAATGATAGCCTCTAGGGCTCTGTCTTGTGAGAAAAAGTCAACAGCAATAACCACCAACATACACCCATATGCGTGCTAGCACACACACGCATTTTTATCTATATCAAGTAGCTCTGTGGCATAAATTCCCAGAAGTGAGACTGCTGAGTCAAAAAATAAATGCATTTGTACTTTTGATAGATAATGACAAATTGCCACTCACAGGAATTGTAGCAATTGGCACAACCCATCTGAAATGTACAGGGGCCTTTGTTCCTTTACCTCACAAGACCCAAAAGAAAAGTGAAAATATTTATAGCTCCATCATCAAAGAAGGGCTCTTCTGCCTGGTGCATAAAATTCTTAAAATCAATAAGAAAAAGACCAATGAACCAATAGAAAAATTGGTTTAAAAACCATTAAAAAGATAGTTTCTAAAAATAGTCCCCTAGACCTATGAAAAATGTCAAGTTCACTCATATTACGAGAAATGCATATCAAAACCATACTGAACGGTGGCGGGGATTCAAATGTCTGACACTTTGTCATGATTTCTACCACCTTAAAGTTCTCCTCTTTTAAATTTTTATTTATTGATTGATTTTAGAAAGAGAGGTAGGAAGAGAGAGAGAGAGAAACATCTATTTGTTGTCCCACTTGTTAATGCATTCATTGGTTGATTCTTATATGTGTCATGACCAGGATTCAAACCCACAATCTAGGTGTATCGGGATGATCCTCTAACCGACTGAGCCAACCAACCAGGGCAAGTTCTTCCCTCTTAAAATAAAAACAATAAAGTAACTCTCATTTGCCATCCCCAATACTACCTTTTTCTCTTCTCCTTTACATAAGCAAACTTGTAGAAACAACTATCTAAAGCCACTGAGTCGACTTGCACACCTGCTCAGGGGTTCCCAACTGGGCATGCTCAGGGGTTCCCACTGGGCATTGTCTGGAAACCATTCTGATGGTCACAACGGGGGGTGGGTGCTCCCAGCATCTGGTGAGTAAAGGCCGGGGACGCTGCTAAACATCCTTCGAGGCCCAGGACAGCCCAGAACACAGCACCATGCAGCCCAGTGTCCACAGGACACTCAGTTCGCTTCTGAGACCAAAGCTAAGTCCTTCGGACTTTCCCTGAGTCTTCATCCATCTCGCTCCTCATCGGAGTCCAGCACTGTCAACCTGCTTCCTCTCCCTGAAAAGCTGGCTTCTGCGACCTTGGCTTCCCTTTCCCCACTCCCTGCACTGGCTGTCCCCCTCCAGGAGGTAATTAAATGTGTAGGTTCCTCAAGGTGGGATCCCAGGTCCTCCTTTCCTCTCACCCCTACTAACCCTAGCTGATGTCACCCACACCCTGGACTTGAATCACTGTCTCCCCAAACCTTGGGGCTTCGGTTCTGTACATCCAGCTTCCTACCCCACAATTCCACTCACAAGTTCCCTAGGCCCCCAGGGCCCATCAGGCTGAACTTGGCTTCATGGCCCTCGTCTCAGCCCCTCCGGCATTTCCTGTCCCAGTGACTGGCTAAGCATTGTTCCAGACATGTGAGCCAGAGCCTAGAAATCATCCTCAACACCTCCCTCTTCCTCAAGCCTCACCGGGTCTGAGAGTTACCCTCAAAACATCTCTCTACGTCATCAACTTCTCTCTTTCTGCTCGGGCCACCAGCACAATTAGCCTGGGCCACTGCACCACCTCCCTGCCCTGCCGCGCCCAACCCCCTCCACCCCACCCCCCAACCCTCCTGCAGCCAGAGGGAGCTTTTCAAATCACAGATCTGACCAGGTCCCTGTCCTGCATAGCCGGGGCCCTGCCAGGGTTATCACACTGTGGCCGAGGACCCCTCCCCAGAGGACCTTGTCAGGGTCTCCTCACCAATGAGAGTCTGTAGCTCAAGCCCCTGGCTGTTCGTCGCCCTAGGACTACATACTTGAGGAAGGCAGGCCTGATGTTCCAGATAAAAGAACAGGAAGTGCAAAGACCCTTCCTGACTCAGACAAGTTGCAAATCTGTCCCCACATCCTTGTTGGTTGTTTCTATTTCCTGACTTTGGAACTGCAAGTTCTCAGCCTCTGCTCTTTAACCTATTGCATTTGTGGGCCTTTTCTTTATACGGAAGAGTTGGCTTTGTATAAGGATATGATCCTTGCTCTATTGCTTGTATTGCACACTTTAAAAATAGTGGGCCTGGCGAAGCCGGTTTGGCTCAGTGGTAGAGCGTCGGTCTGCGGACTGAAAGATCCCAGGTTCGATTCTGGTCAAGGGCATGTACATTGGTTGCGGGCACATCCCCAGTAGGGGGTGTGCAAGAGGCAGCTGGTTGATGTTTCTCTCTCATCGATGTTTCTAGCTCTCTATCCCTCGCTCCTTCTCTCTGTAAAAAAAATCCATAAAATATATTTTTTTTAAAAATTAGTGGGCCTGGAAGTTATTACGCTAAGTGAAATAAACTGGCCAAGACCGGTTTGGCTCAATGGATAGAGCGTCGGCTTGGGGACTGAAAGGTCCTGGGTTCGATTCCGGTCAAGGGCATGTACCTTGGTTGCGGGCATATCCCCAGTAGGGGGTGTGCAGGAGGCAGCTGATCGATGACTCTCTCTCATCGATGTTTCTAACTCTCTATCTCTCTCCCTTCCTCTCTGTACAAAAATCAATAAAATATATTAAAAAAAAAAAGAAAGAAAGAAAGAAAGAAAGAAATAAACTGGTCCGAGAAAGACAAGCAGCACATGATCTCATTTAAATGTGGCATCTAATGAACACAATAAACTAATAAAATAGGTCCAGAGGCATGGTTGCATAGGACAGAGCTCAGAGGGAACAAGAGGTGTGGGGGATGGGAAGAGATTAACTAAAGAATTTACATACATATATGCATCGCCCATGGACGCAGGTGGTATTGTGGTGAAGGTCTGGGGTGGGACAGGGGCTGAGTGGAGGAGAACGAAAGGGGAGGGGGAGGAATGGGTAATACCTGTAATACTGTCAACAATAAAACAATAAAATCAATAATAATAAATAGTTGACTGGGTGGCTCGGTGGGTTGGAGCGTGGTCCAATACATCAAAAGGTTGCAAGTTTGATTTCTGATCAGGGCGTGTATGGGAGGCAACTGATCATCGATTTTCTCTCACATCAATGCTTCTGTTTCTCTCTCCCTCTCTCTCTCTAAAAGTAAATGCAAAAATATATCCTAGGTTAAGGATTTAAAAAAAAAAAAAAAATAGTTGGCCGTAACTTTCGTTTGTGTTAGTTTTTGCTGTGTAGAATATTTTTCATTTAATTTTTTTAAGTTATGATTTCTAAACTTTGTTTCTCACCTGGAAAATACTTTTCTCTTTGAGATTTTTTTTTATAATTAAATTTCACAACAAACCTTTTTGTTTTATTTTTTAATTCTCACCTGAGGATATTTTCCCATTGATTTTTAGAGAGAGTGGAAGAGAGAGGGAAAGACAGAGAGGAATATTGATGTGAAAGAAGCATATTGATTGGTTGCCTCCTACATGAGCCCCAGCTACCCTGCTTTTGCCCTGGCCAGGGCCTGGGTGGGAAGCAGCCTGTAACTAAGGTACATGCCCTTGACCAGAATCGAACCTTGGACCCTTCAGTCCGAAAGCCTACGCTCTCTCCACTGAACCAAACTGGCTAGGGCCACAACAAAACTTTTTTTTAAAAAAAATATTTTTTTATTGATTTCAGAGAGGAAGGGAGAGGGAGAGATAGAAGCATCAATAATGAGAGAGAATCATTGATTGGCTGTTTCCTGCACACCACACAAGGGGGCTTGAGGCCACAACCAGGCATGTGCCCTGATGGGAAATTGAACCGTGACCTCCTGGTTCATAAGTCGACACTCTTCTGATTCTTTTATAGGGTTTTTTTTGGTTTTTTTTTTTGGTTTTTTTTTGGTTTTTTTTTTTATAAAACTTTGAAATCTTGGATCCTCCTGTGGTTTCCTATGCCTTAATGAGTGAGGTATCCAGTAAAGGAAATCAGATTTGTATTTTTCAAAGACTATTGAGTTACTCTTCCTTGCAAATTTGACATGCCCAGGTGCCAGGTATGAAGCTCAAACTTACTCCTTCTACACTCACTATGCCACGTGGACTGTAGCTCTGTAAACCACCTTGCTGCTGGGTCCATGCTGGTGGTGGAGTTGGCCCATAGGAGGTGCCAGAAGTAACGGTGGGGCTGGAGGGTGAGGAAGACTCCTGCCCCAGTTCCTGCAGCCCGGGGGGCAATGGGGATGCTAAGCGGCGGCTTGAGGGGCTCAAATCCTCCCACCAGCCCATCAGCTCCCCCCAAAGCCATCCCAGAAAGCACCCCCTTAACCTCCACCACATCTCAAAGCAAACTCCCCTTGCACTTCCAGTCAAATCACTGTCCCACATATATCTACAGAGGAACTCTGGAACCGATCTTACGTGGATTCAGAAGGAGATATCATGAGGCCTAAGGGGCTGCTCTCCCACGTCCCACAGCCGCCTGGCTGACATCTGCATAAAGCACACCCACCACCCACGAAACTTCTCTGCATGCTGTGCCCACCCAGGCGTATGGGCCCACAGACAGCATTCCCCATCCCTCAGGCTCTGGTGCCTCCTCCCCACCTTATATCACTAGGATGACAGACCTAAGGCTGGAGACAGAGTCCCCTGGTGCCAGGGATTCCGCTGGGCTGGGCACCCAGCAGCCTGTCGGAGGCCGCCTGGTTTCTCAGGGGTGGCCACTGCCCACAGTTCCTTGGGTGGCTCTGTGCTGCAGCACTCTCATCTGACAGAAGGCCGCTGCTCACAGGGGAAGATTCCACTTCTTTCGTCCGGGTCCCCAAGGACGCACTCAGGGCCCGTGGGAGCAGGCCCCGGGCTCTTGCCATCGCCAGCAGCGCCTGGGGAGGCCGTGCATTCCCATCCCCGATCCTCTGCCTGGAATGCCTCCGCCTCAAGTGGGCCTGTGTCTCGCCACTCATCTCCCGCAGGCCTGTGTCACTCATCAGGGAGGCAGACACAGCCACCTTATCTAAGATTGCAACCCCCCTCCACTCCACCCCTCCCCCTGCTCCACTTCCTTAACACTTATGTTCATGTTCTTTATTACTTTATCATGTTTATTATCTGCCTCCCAGCCACAGACTATAAGCCCCAAGAGGGCAGGGATTATTTTATATTTTTTTAATTGATTTTTTCATAGAGAGAAAGAGAGAGGGACAGATAGCTAGAAACATTGATGCGAGAGAAACATCGACCATCTGCCGCCTGCACACCCCCCACAAGGGCAATCCATGTACATGCCCTTGACCGGAATCGAACCTGGGACCTTTCAGTCCGCAAACCAACGCTCTATCCACTGAGCCAAACCGGTTTCGGCTTTATTAATTTATCATGTTTATTATCTGTCTCCCGACCCACAGACTATAAGCCCCATGAGGGCAGGGATTTTTATCTCTGGTTCGTTACTGAATCCCTGTCTCTACATAGTCTCTGGTCCATCATAGGTGCTCAGTAAATACCTGTTGCTGAGTCAATGTCTGTTGAAGGTGATTCCTCCCCATCACCTTACGAGGTAACTACTATTTTTGTTTTCACAGCTACAGAAACTGAGGCACACAAAGATTGGATAACTGGCCTTAGCAGCAGCCCTGGGTTTCTAATCCTAGGCATTCTATGTCCAGGGCCTGTGTCCTTACCTCTACAAGATACTGTGTTGCACTTACAGAATGCTACGGCAGCATTGTAACCGAAGAAGCCCGGACACACTAAGTTTCCCATCAGTAGGGGAGTGGTTAAATACATTACAATGCTAGGCCTCCTGTAACAGCATATAAAAGCAACCTATAAACAAATTAGGCCGATCTATATGTGCTTATTTGGAACAATCTCCAAGATATTGTTGAGTAAAAATAGAAAGATGCAGAACAATACATTGCTTGTGCCTGTATCTGTAAGAGATAAACAATCTGTTAAACGTGCATAGAAATAGTCTGAAGGAATCCTCTGGAAACAATTGACAAGGTCAAGGAGAGCCTGGGGTCTCCAGTGGGGGAGCCTTTGCCTTCCATTTTGTATTGTTGGGATTTAAATCATACACATTATTTACTTTTTTTTTCTTCAATATAAATTTTCCACATAGTTTAAAATTAAAAAAAAAAAAAAAAAAAGGTACAGGGCTGCCCTAGCTGGTTTGACTCAGTGGATAGAGTGTCAGCCTAAGACTGAACTGTCCCAGATTTGATTCCAGTCAAGGGCATGTGTCAGGGTTGCAAGCTCAATCCACAGTAGGGGGTGTGGAGGAGGCAGCTGATCAATGATTCTCCTTTATCGTTGATGTTTCTATTCATCTCTCCCTCTCCCTTTCTCTCTGAAATCAATAAAAATATAAAAGAAAATAAAAGGTACAGGGCTTATATAAGAAAATTGGCAGTCCCTTACCCCACCCATTCTGTACCCCAGGACTCTTCCAGAAGGCAGTGAATTGAGCCTTTAGCTTTCCTTCTGTTTGCCATTCTCTGTCAGAGTTTTCAAACTTCAAGGAGCCGTGAATAACTTGGGATCTTGTTTACATACAGGTCCTGACTCAGCAGGTCTAGGGTGGGGCCCAGGATTCTTCATCCTATCTAACTAAGAGGGGAATATGCTAATTGATCATTATGCCCTCACAAGATGGCAGTGCCCTGTCCCCTCAGCCCCGCCTCATCCAACCAGAGTCCCCCAGTCCCCTCAGCCCCACAGGGGAAGGCAGTTGGAAGCAATCAGGTGGGCAAAGGAAGGCAGTTAGGGGTGATCAGACCAGCAGGGGAGCAGTTAAGTATCAATTAGGCTGGCAGGGGAGCAGTTAGGAGGTGATCAGGCTGGCAGGCAAAAATGGTTAGGGGCAATCAGTCAGGCAGGCAGGCGAGTGGTTAGGAGTCAGCAGTCCTGGATTGGGCCTAAACCAGCAGTCAGACATCCCCGAAGGGGTCCCAGATTGGAGAGGGTGCAGGCTGGGCTGAGGAACACCCCCCCATGCACAAATTTTGTGCACCAGGCCTCTAGTTTCTAATAATCTCTCAGGTGATGCTGATGCTGCTGATCCATGGTCATTAGTTAAACAGCAAGATTCTAAATAATCTGCTAATACAAGTTTTATCTTATCTTATAATGTAAAAAATAAAATTTAGATAAGTGATGATGTGAAAAAATTAAGTTAAAAAAATTTTTAAGCTGGGTGGCTGCCTTGGCTAGTTTGGCTCAGCAGTTAGAGCTTCAGCCTGCAGAGTGAAGAGTCCCGGGTTCGATTCCAGTCAAGGGCATGTACCACGATTGCAGGCTCCTCCCCAGTCCAGGCCCTAGTCAGAGCACATGCAGGAGGTAACCACTCTCTCTAAAAATCAATGCAAAAATATCCTCAAATGAGAATTTAAAAAAAAAAAAAAAAAAGCTGGGTGGCTTAGCTGGTTGGAGCATCATCCCGTATACCGAAAGGTTTGATTCCTGATCAGGGCACATAATTTAGGTTGTAGGTTTGATCCCCGGTCAGGCTCATATGGGAGGCAACTGATCAATGTTTCTCTCTCATACCAGACAAAAAAAGGACAGAAAATTTCGTTCTCTTCTACCCTTGCCCCCTCTCCCTCACACAGGCATCCTGTCTTCATCCTCCCAAAGTAGTTCTCTCTCTCTCTCTCTCTCTCTCTCTCTCTCTCTCTCTCTCTCTCTCTCTCTTTCTCTCTCTCTCTCTCTCTTTCATTTCACCTTTAGTAATGATGCACTCTCAAACCTTCCGGACAAAACTGAAAAGCTCTCCTTGGCAGATTTAAACAAATCACATAATCTACATGTTGGAGCCTCTGTCCTTTTGGTCCAAATCAGACGGGTTGTTCCATGTACTCCCTCAATTATAGAGGCCCAGACGTGGACTGGGAAAAAGTTTGTGGCGGGAAACAGAGAAGAAGGTTCGGAGCCTCAGCTATGGATTAGGCCTCCGTCACTGCTAACTGTGTTTATTCCCCCTTCTTCCTTTCGGGTGCCCCACTGCTGTCCCCGTTTCATGCTTTTGGCTGTGCAGATAGAGACTGAGTTTTCATCTCCCTTGCTGATAGAAGACCAGCTGTGTGGTGACAGAATGAGTGGAAGTGAGGAATGCCACTGGGCCTCACTCCATCTTTCCTCCTTGAGGACTGAATCATGAACTGATGGTGCCCGGCCAGCAAGGCTCAGTGGTTGAGCATCGACCTATGAATCAGGAGGTCACGGTTCGATTCCCAGTCAGGGTGCATGCCTGGGTTTCAGACTCAATCTCCCGTGTGGGGCGTGCAGGAGACAGCCAATCAATGATTCTCTCTCATCATTGATGCTTCTCTCTCTCTCTCTCTTTCTCTCTCTCTTCCTCCCTCCCTCTTTTCCTCCCTCCCTCCCTCCTCCTTCGTCTCTGAAATCAATACAAATATATTTAAAACAACAACCATAGTGAACTGGTGCTCATAAGCCACTTCAGCCAAGAGACCCACCTCCCTCCAGACTGTTGCCTGAAGAGGAATAAAATCTCACCTTGTGATAAAGAAAACTTTGCTCCAAAACATGTTGTAATTCCCAAGCTCCTTAGGGTAAGGCACTGGCATCCTTGAGGCAACATTCTAGCAAACTGTACCGCCTCCTCTGGGACGCAGCCTCCACCCCTCAGCTGTCACTCATGCAGGCAGCTAATGATCAGAACCTGCCTTTTTTTTTTTTTTTTTTTAAATATAACTGTACTGATTTCAGAGAGGAAGGAAAAGGGAGAAAGAGTTACAGTCGTCCATGGTGAGAGGGAATCATTGATCGGCTGCCTCCTGTACACCCCACACTGGGGATTGAGCCCACCACCGGGCATGTGCCCTGACTGAGAAGAAACCATGACCTCCTAGTTCATAGGTTGGCACTCAACCACTGAGCCACACAGGCTGGGTGGAATCAGACATTCTCCTTTCTAGTGTCTGGCAGAGCCAAGAACAGCTAACCATTCTCTTTCCTATAAAGAGGAAAGGTCTCTGAACCAGCGTGGTCCCAGCCTCCTTCCTCACGGCAAACCTGAGATAACGCTTTGGGCATGTGGTCCTGATTCATCTGTCGGAAGGCTTGTCTGAGGCATGTACTGTGGGGCTCTTTGTTACAGCAGCTTGCCTGCACCCTAACTAACAGCGAGAAGGGCCATCTCCCACGCACCCCTACCATTCACGGGGGTAAAAGGGAACAGAGAAATTAATGAAAATAAGCGTGGGGCCCTGCATGGACCACGAAGAGCAGTGTGCTGTGAACTGAAGAGGATTCCCAAAGCCCTCTGTCCACCCAAATCCAAAAGAAGAAAACAAGGGAATGTGGGGGAGGATGGAAATTAAACGTCAGAAAGGGACTCAAGCCCTGGCCAGTTTGCTCAGTGGTTAGAGTGTCTGCCCACAGACTGGAGGGTCGTGGGTTTGATTCCCAGCCAAGGGCATGCACCTCCCTTGCAGGTCCGTCCTCGGCCCCTGTTGGGGCATGTGCAGTAGGCAACCAATCGATGTGTCCCTCTCACTTTGAGATTTCTCTGTCTTCCCCTCCTCTCCATCCCTTCCACTCTCTCTAAAAAAAATCAATGGAAGAAATACTCCTGGGTGAGGATTTAAAAAAAAAAAAAAAGAAAGGAGAGGAGGGGACCCAAGCCCGTCTGCCCCCTGGGAGGCCATGCCTCGGAAGCTCCTTGTCCGGCCTGGGGCAGCCGGCGGCCGTGGGGCCCGGGTGGGGGAGGACTAGAAGCCAGGACGGGGCCTGGGCAGACAGGAGGTGAGGCCATTCTCCGTGCCCTGGTTCCTGGTTCTGAGGCCACAGCACCAGCTGGGAACCCAGCAGCCAGCGAGGCATGGGCCCTGGGTCCATGGGGGAGGCCTGGGTTCTTAGGAAAACAAGCAGGGTCTCCCAAGGTCACAGCATCTCAGGCTGCTTCCTTTCTTGGAGGCTCATTGTGTTCTGGAAGCATTAAGAATCCCGAGAACAGCATAATGAAGACCCCGGTGTAGCCTCCATGCTTATGCCTGTCTGATTAATGCTTCTCTCTCTCCTCTCTCCCTCCCTCCCTCCCTCCCTTCCTCCCTCCCTCCCTCCCTCTCTCTCTCTCTCTCTCTCTCTCTCTCTCTCACTCACACACACACACACACACACACACACACACACACACACACGATGCAGTTGTTGTGTTCACAGATAATTGCAGGATCCACAAGGATGCTAACCCGAGAGGGGCAGTCTGGGCTGGGACACGGTCCTAGCGCCCCGGGAGTGTTCTGTCCTCAGTCCTGACAGAGAAACCGTCTGACTCTGTGACTGAATGTTACAGAGAAATCACACCAGTCTATGTGGAAGGCTCTCCAGGAAAGGCGGGAGGCCTGGGCAGCGGCTCCCCATGCCCACGCCGGGTCTGTGTACCAGGCCTGAGCCCGGAGGACGGCTGGGCTGGGCCAGCCAAGTGGTGAGCAGGGCAGCCTCCTGCCGGCCCCAGACCAGCAGAGCCGGGAGCTGCCTGCCTCAGCCCTCCCACTGGTGGGGCTGCTTTCGCTGGCTCACCTCCCGCTGTAGGTGGGATGCAGGGGCCAGCGGGGGCCAGCGAGGGCCACTGTCTCTTTTGGGGGAGGGAACCGGAGGTGAATGGCTGAGATTTAAGGACTTAGACCCTCCAAGATGCTTGAGGCAGAGTTTGGAACTGCTCGCTGACTCCTACCCTCCCTCTCAGGCTGGGGTCAGAGTCAGGGGTGGGAGAGGGGAAGGTGACCCTCAGGCCCCTGGGATCTGGGTCTGAGCCTCTAGCCCCACGCTCAGCCCGAACCAGGCCCAGCCACTCAAACAGGAGACAGACAGAGCTTCACAGTCACTGAGAATTAAAACCCATTGATTTTCCCCATTAGCTAGAGAAGGCCATCAGAGTGCATTAAACCCGGCACAACATCAGCCTCGTGAATAATTAACATTATTAACATTCGCAAATGACAACCCGGCCCCGGGGGGGAAAGGCAAGAGTGACTGGAGGCCTGGGGCAGCCTGACCCCTCTCCTCCCGCCTCAGGGAGCCCCCGCCTGGCCTGCCCTCCCTCTCCCTGGCCCCTTCATGCCCACTCCTCTTCTCGCCCCCTGTCCTCCTCCTCAGAGGGTCTGAGGCCCGCGGCCCTGGCTGCATGGATCATGGAGATGGAGCATGGACAGGAGCTGGGAACGCCGCTCTGCTCGGCTCGGCTCCGCTCGGCTGCATGTCCGGCGTGGCCTCCCTTCCTGGGCTCGTAGGGGCTGGATTCGCTGGCCTCCCCGTCTCTAGATCGAGCCCAGAGCACGCATGTCTGTAGCAGAGCTCACCCTGGACCCCAGAGCCCCGGGTCATCACCCCAGCCCAGCCTAGGGGACTCCTTGGTGCACGTCAGAAAAAGTCACCCCCGTTGGAGAGACTAATTCAAGTAAGGAGCCCTCTGGGTGGGCCAATTAGAAAGGCACCCTCCTCCCTACGCTGTCACAGTTCTAAAGGTGCGGGGCTTGGGGACCGGCCCCCACTCACCATCTTCCTGGGTCCCCGCGTTCATCCGACACAGCTCAGCGGACCCCACCCACTCCTCACCCCTCCTCGGGCCCACGTATCCACTGCCACCCTCCTCCCACAGTCCGTCCTTCCTCCTCAGAGCCCGGGGAGGACCAGCTGGGGGCGTGACTACCTCCCACCCCCTGGCTGTGCAGGTTGTACATTGCAGAGGGGGTGAGTGGCACTGAAACCCGGCCTGCGATCCACACGACAAGCTGGCTGGGGCTGGAGCGGGGAGGGGAGGCTGCACCTGCCTGGAGGGAGGGAGGGAGCACTGGTTCCTAATGCACACAGGGCCCATGTAGATGCCTGTGGTCCCCTTGGCCTCCCGCCACGAGCCCCGCCCACTGAGGCAGGAATGGGGTCTGCCCTCTGGACTGCGGGGGGGCCTGGCACAGAGCAGGTGCTCAGCAAACATTTTCAGGCAAACACATTCCTCCGGGATTCCCCCCACCCACCCTCTTTGAGCTCCCCAGGAGAGCAGATGGCTGCGTGCAGTGCATCTCCGGCCCCACGGGAGCCCTGCGCAGTACATCAGGGCAGGCCCCGTGGGAAGCCAGCCACGTAACTGGACCCAGCGTCCCTGATGCTGACTGTCGAGAGGCGGGGAGGGGAACCCGGGAGCTGAGGGGAAGATGTGTGAGTGAAGGAGTCCGGGATGCTCTCAGGAGCTCAGAGCCCTGCCCATGCCAGAGGTGCCGCCCTGAGCCACAGCCTCACCAGCTCTGGAAGTACGGGTGGCGGGTTCAGGTGGCCCGGGCACGCTGGGGATGCTGGGGGTGGCTTTGGAGGGTCCTCGGGAGGCAGGCCAGGCTCAGTCGGGGGCAGAACGGGGGCCACGCCCGTCCCTCTGCTCCCGTGCTGTGGCCACCTGCTCCCCCAGCTCGCCACCCCCAGCAGCTCTGGCAGGGAAGGAGTTAACCTCCCCGCTTCTCAGCAAGAATGTGGAGCTATTAATACCCACAGCCTAGCGGTCTGCCAGAGCGGCTCCCAGCTCCCATCCCAGTCCGAGGGAGCAGGGAGCAGGGAGCAGGGAGCGAGCGCCGGTCTAGGCAGAGGCAGAGCCCAGCGGGGACCCCCGGGCCCCGAACTCGTCTTGGGGACAGTGTGGTCACGGAGCCGGCCTCCCCTGACCCTCACCCACCTTCCGCTTCGGGCCCTGACCCTCCCTCCTGGAGGCTACCCGTGCCACCCACTCCAGGAGAACAAACTTTCTTAGGGGAACTGCCTCTCCTGCCGCGCTGGCTGGGCAGGGAGGAGCAGACGCCCGGACGGACGGACGGACAGACGGTCGGGACACCTGAGCCTCTCCCCCGCGTCCCGCCTCTGACGGGCAGCGGCAGAGTGGGCGGCTGAGGGGCAGCCCGGGGCCCCGCCGGCCCTTCGTCCCGCAGTGAGCCGCCCCCGGCCCCGCACCGCGCCTGGGAGGCCGTGGGTCCGGACAGAGTCCCGGTCACACAGAGCCGCGGGCTCCTCCACCCGCCGAGGCGACGGGCAACCTGAGCGCCAAGGCACAGGTGGCGCGCGGGCGGGCGCGGGGCCGCGAGGCCAGCAGGCTGCTGACCCTGGAGCGCCCTGGCTCGGGGACCCCGGCCCAGGCCGCGGAGGATGCCGCCGAGCCGGCCGCCCGCCACCCCTGCCCCGTCCTGGAGCTGCCGCCCCCCTGGCCCCTGGGCTGTGGGCCGGAGGAGGGGCCCGCCTTCTGCTTCATCTGCTTCCACAGGGAGGAGGAGGAGGAGCTGCTGGAAGAGGTGCCGCTGCAGAGGTCAGTGCCCCGGCGGGCAGGGGGTGGGCAGGGCTGGCGCACAGGGCCCGGACGTGGGGCCCCTGGGGCCTGGCGGGCCTGCTCCGGAGTTTCTGGGTCCACTGCTTACCCTCCGGCGCCACCTCCTGCACCAGACTCTCAGGTCTCCCACCTGCCTCTGCTCTGTCTCCCCGTCCTGGTCCACAGGGACCCTTCTGCCCTCTCCCATGGGGTCATGGCCCTCCCGCTCAGAGCCCTCCCTGGCTCCCGGCTCCCACAGGATGGAATGGACACTCAGTCGGGCACTCGGAGCCTGTGGGATCCGGCTGACCCACCCACCTCATCTCGCTCTGCTCCCTGCATTCACCCTGGGAAACTCTGCCCAGACTTCTCTTCCCCGCCCGGCCAGCCCAGCCTGGGCCGGCTGCACTGTCCCGCTGCTGGGAGGTCCTTCAGGAACCCAGCTCCGCCCGGAGCCAAGAGTCACCTTTACTCCCTGCACTAAACTGACACCTAATGGGGTTGGATCTTTTATATATATATTTATTTCAGGGAGGAAGGGAGAGTGAGAGAGAGAGAGATTGAAACATCAGTGATGAGACTCACTGATTAGCTGCCTCCTGCACGCCCCCCCCCCCCCACTGGGGATGGAGTCCACAACCTTGACTGGAATCGGACCTAGGACCCTTCAATCCACAGGCTGATGCTCTATCCACTGGGCCAAACCGGCCAGGATGGGTTGAGCCTTTGTTAAATTAATTAGTGAGTGGAAATATCTGTCGGGGTATATTCGTGTGGTGGGGGGGAGTGAAGGTTTGTGTGACTGGGTATTCGCGGTGAGTGTGTGCTTGTGAGTGTATGTACATGTTTGTGGGAGCCCGTGTGACTTCCATGTAGCCATGAGGAAGAGGGTTTGTGCCGAGATCGGGGTTCATGCCCTAGGGGCCATCGTCCCTATGGCCAGCTCTCCCCAACCCGTCTGCAGGGAAACCCAGGCTCCGGCCAAATGCATTATCCGACCTGTGACCTCAGGCTCCCAGGATGGACAGCAAAATCTAAAGGGATGACAAAGGTCACCTCTGCTGTGACCCAGCCGGCCCACATGTCCGTCCGTCACCGCACGGCCCGGGGTGGGGAGAAGGGCAGGCTCCGGGCCAACCCAGGTGGCCCTCCAGCCCTTCGCAGCAGAGCTGGGGGGGGGGGGGGTTGGGGGCGCCTGCTGCCTGGGCCACTTCCTCCTGGAGCCTCTCTGTTCGCCCCCTGGCCTGTGAGTTTCCCTCTGGGGGCCTTTGTCCCTTCATCTGTGACACGAGGGGGTGCTTCTGCCACGGTCATCAGTGACTGAGCACCCTCAGAGGCCAGCCTTGCTGTGGGAGAGGTCACAGCCTGCTGGGAGAGACGGACAAGCAAGCAGGTCGGTGTGACAGAGCGCCGGCGCCTGGGTAGGCGTGGGTGCCCTGTGCTCGGGGCCAGGGAAGGCTGGCCACCCAGGAGCCCTGCCGGCCTGTCTTACAGTCCAGACCATGTCAGGAGACTCAGAACGCCAGGTCGTAGATGTGGACGTGCTTCTTGAACTCCAAAGCAACGAAGCCCTAAAAAGCTGCTGTATTTATTGTAGGGTTCACAATGCTTATTGAATGAATGAATGAATGAATGAATGAATGAATATGACACAGGGAGACAGGACATCACAATCATCAGAGTTGATTGTTACAAAATACACACTGCCCTGGCGGTTTTGCAGGCTCAGGCCTCAGAGGAGATGGGTGTATGATTTTACTCAGTCCCCAGCTGAGCAGCTTGAGCAAAGGGAGACCCGGGAACGAGAGACACACTTAGGGTCAGGCGGCCATGAGTTCCTGCCCTCTTTCCTCCTCCTCCCCTATCTCCCACCTCCAGCTTTGGGGATCCCCTTCTCGGGGGAGGCCCCTCTGTCTCCCGCGCTGGCAGTATGGTGGCCTATGTTTGCAGTCTGCTACCCTGCTGGTAGATGCTAGCCCTTTAAGTCCTGGGGAGAGGACACTGCCAGGCTGGGCAGAGGCAGTGACCACAGGTGCCAGGTGGTGAAGCTAAAAATACTGAGTGATGTGAGCACGGAGCTGCAGGGGCCTGGCGTGCTGCTGGGGTGGGGGGAGGGGGCCCCGGAGTGCTCTGTCCACCTGGAGGAGGGCCAGTGGGCAGAGGGGTCGGTGGGTCACCTTGGGGGCTTCAGCCTGCCCCCCGACCCCGCTCCTCCCAGGGCCAGGATTCCCTCCCAGTAGGGCGGCCATGTTAGCCACCGTGGGGCGTGCTGATTCCACTGCATCCTCTTCCCCGTGCCCCTGGGGAAAGCATGTCTTCTCTAGGGGCCTCTGTAAAGTTAGACAGCTGAGCTTTCTCGTCACTTCCAGGGACAGAGAGGCAATGGGGGGTGTAGGTGACCAGGTCAGTCATTTGTGGATTCCACAGCCTTTCCCTGAGGCCTCCTGGGACTGGCTGCTGAAGCCCAGGGATGAGCATGGCAGGCACCTCCCTGGAGGGCCTGGTGAGGACATGGCACGCCACGCACGCGCTGCGATGGAGAGTGAGCACCACACCCTGGGCTCCCCGGAGCTGTGAGGAGCTGCCCTCAGAGAACGCATCTGCCTTTGATGAAAACCTGTCAGCAAAGGCATCACCCATGGCGTTGCTCACCCGCCTACACAGGTGCTTGGATGTAGTCATTAAGGTTGTAACAAATAAGCCTAGAAATCACAATGGCTTGACTGGGCAGAGCCTCTCCTGCTTATGCAAAGTCTAGGGGTGGGGGTGGTGGAGACACTACCCCCTCAGTCTTTTGGGGACTCAGGCCCCGCCCACCTGGTGGCTCTGTCACCACCCTCTGCAGCCACTGGCAGATGGAGAGAAAGAGAACAGGGGTCATGTGTGAAATCTTTCTGAGCCAACATTGGAAGTGGCGCCCTTCACTTCCGCCCACACTCATTAGCCAGGACAGCTAATTGCAAGCGAAACTGGGAAACCGGGTCCAGCGCTGACAAGTCCACGGGCTCTTGTGTGAAACACCACAAAAAGCATGTGGTATGCGTGAGAGCACCTGCTATGTGACAGGTGTCCAGTGTGTCCATTCACTCACGCATTCCACAGTCTCACTGAGCGCCCTGTGAGCTGCTAGAAAGCGGGCAGTGAAAATGCCGTCCCTGCTCTCCTGGGGCTTATGTTACAGGGGGAGTCAAACAAACACAAGCAAGCAAATACATGGATATGGTCACCAGTATGCAAAGCCCACCGTTAGAAACATAGCCAGGAGGATGGTAGGGACATCGCTATTCCTACCTAAAGAATGAGAAGGGCCCTGGTCGGTTTGGCTCAATGGATAGAGCCTTGGCCTATGGACGGAAAGGTCCTGGGTTTGATTCCAGTTAAGGGCACATGTCCAGGTTGCGGGCTGGATCCCCAGTAGGAGGCCTGCAGGAGGCAACCAATCAATGATTCTCTCTCATCATTAATGTTTCTCCCTCTCCTTTCCTCTCTGAAATCAATAAAAACATATTTTAAGAAAGAATGAGAAGGAGCTGGGCAGAATGGAGGCAGGAGCATCCAGCAGGAGCAGAGAGTGCAAAGGCCCTGAGGCAGGCTGGAGTTTGGTGAGTGTGTGGGAATGTCAGGCAGTGTGGCCAGGGCAGAGTGAATGGTGGGGAGAAGGACACAGCTGATGGGGAGGGACAGGTAGGAGGCGGTCCCACAGGTTCTGTGGACCACGGTGAAATGGATTTTCTCTGGATGGGACTGGGGAGCCTTTCGAGGCTTTTCATTAAGCACAGGAAGCGATATACAACCTGATTGACATTTTAAGCCATCACTCAGCGGCTCTGGGGAGAGTCCGTGGCGGCTGGGTCAGAGTGAGCACAACGTGGGGGTCAGGTGATGGTGGAGGGGGCGTGGCGGTGGCCTAGACCGAGGGGGCCCTTGGAGGAAGTAGATGCCTTCTAGATATATTAGGAGGCGGAACTTGCTGGTGGCTTAAGGAAGAAGGAAGGGGGTGAGGAACAAACCTGGGTTTTCTGGGATGGATGATGAGAGGTGGGAAGAGGCATGCATGGTGAGAAACTCAGGAATCCTGCTACGGAAGCTTCCATCTTGAGGAGCACGTGAGAGGTCCAAGAGGAGATGGCAAATGAGGACCTGACACTGAGATCTGGAACATCAAGGGGGTCTCTGGGCTGGTGACAGACCACCTGCGACAACAGAGGTGGCGTTGGAGGCCATGATGTTACACAGAGAGAGGGGCTGGGAGAGGCCCAGGGTCCAGCCCCGAGGAGCGCCGAGACTTAGAGGTCACGGGAAGGAGAAGCCAACGAGGATGGAAGAGGAGGAGCAGCTGGCCACGAGGGAGGAAAGCCAGGGTGGGCGCCATGGGGCCAGGAGAAGGAGCCCTGGGAGGAGAGAGGGATGGACAACTGACTTCAAAGGTGTGAGCAGCGGGAACGCAGGCTGGGTTTAGCGACTGAGGAGAAGTCCGCGTTGCCTGGGATAAGGCCGTTTCCGGGTGTGGGGTGCAGACAGAAGCAGGGCTGAGCGGAGACTTCTGGCTAAAGACGGTGGGTTGAGACGCACATTTCAGTTCTGTGTCCTGGGTCCCCATCGGAAGGAAGTGAGGGGTCATTTCAGGTCATGCAGTGGGTAATCCGCAGTTTCACTTTCTGAACGTGGAGTGACCTGAGGTCAACTGCGGTTAGAAAGTATGAAAAGGAAAATCCCAGCCCTGCCCAGTGCGGCTCAGCTGACTGAGTGTCATCCCGTGCACCAAAGGTGGCGGGTTCAATTCCCGGTCAGGACACAACATACCCAGGTTTCGGGTTCAGTCCTGGTTAGGGGCCCATGAGAGAGGCAAGCAATCGATGTTTCTTTACATCAATGTTTCTCTCTCTCTCTCTCTCTCTCTCTCTCTCTCTCTCTCTCTCTCTCTCATCAATTTAAAAAATAACAAATAAATAAAAATTTAAAGTAAATAAATAAAAGAAACATCCCAGGAAAAAAACAACTCGTAAGTTTTAAATTACACTCCATGCTGAATAGTGAGATGAAATCCAGCGCCATCAGGCTCCCTCGCCCATCGCGTGCTTTTGTGTTCAAGTCGCCCTTATTTCACTTCCTCATGGTCCAAAGCGCAGGAGTGGTGACGCTGGCCATTCAGATCTGCCTCAGAGAAACCATCAAGTGCTCCATTTATTTATATATATATATATATATATATATATATATATATATATATATATATTATTGATTTCAGAGAGGAAGGAAAAGGGAGAGAGATAGAAACATCAATGATGAGAGAGAATCATTGATTGGCTTCCTCCTGCGCACCCCCCACTGGGTACCGAGCCTGCAACCCAGCCATGTGCCCTTGCCTGGAATCGAACCTGGAACCCTTCAGCCCGCGAGCCGATGCTCTACCCACTAAGCAAAACCAGCTAGGTCCATAAAGTGCTTCCTTTAAGTGAAAAGGTGAAAGTGCTTGACTTAATAAGGAAAGGAAAGAATCGTATGCTGAGGTCGCTAAGATCCACAGTAACAACTAGTTTTCTATTTGTGAAACGGTGGCATTCGTGCTAGTTTTGCTGTCGCACCTCAAACTGCAAAAGCTGCAGCGGCAGTGCGAGGTAAATGCCTAGGTGGGAAGGAGAAGCAGCACCTCTGTGGGTGGAGGACACGCACAGAAAAGGTGCTCTGACCGATGGCAGCCTGTTGCCCCAGGAGGCCATGCAGCTTTGCAAAGGCTCCAGCAACGACTCCCCTGACACCAGGGGCAAGTAAGGTACAGTCACACAGTCAGAAATCCGTGTGGACAGAAAAATATAAAAATTACTGGAGAGAAAGAGAGACGACATTCACATAACTCTCATTGTTACAGTTTTATTATCAGTTACTAAAAGCTCAGTGCACAAAATTCAAGCACTCGGGGAATCCCTCAGCCTGTGCCCTCCCACAGTCCAAGAGCCCTCAGGGGATGTGTGACTGACGGCGTGTAATACTGGTTTGGTGGTGATTAACTCCTTTAGCTTTTTCTTGTCTGTGAAGCTGTTTATCTGACCTTCTAGTCTAAATAATAGGTTTCCTGGGTAGAGTAATCTTGGTTGTATGTTTTTGCTATGAATCACTTTGAATATTTCTTGCCACTCCCTCTGACCTGCAAAGCTTCTATTGAGAAATCAGCTGACAGTCCTATGGATGCTCCTTATCAATAACTGCTTTTCTCTGGCTGCATTTAACTTTATCTTTAACCTTTGGAATTTTAATTATGATGTGTCTTGGTGTGGGCCTCTTTGGATTTCTTTTGTTTTGGACTCTGGGCTTCCTGAACTTGTAAGTATCTTTCTTTCACCGGGTAGGGGAAGTCTTCTGACATTATTTCTTCAAATAGTTTTGAATAGCTTGCTCTCTCTCTATCTCCTCCTTCTGGCACCCCCATAATGCAAACTGTTGGTATGCTTGAAATTGTCCCAGAGGCTCCTTACACTACCTTCATTTTTTTTAATTCTTTTTGCTCTTCTGATTAGGTGTTTTGTTTGTTTTTGTTTGTTTGTTTGTTTGTTTGTTGTTTTTTGTGCGTGTGTTGGGTACTTTTTGCTTCCTCATGTTCCAAGTCATTAATTTGATTCTCAGAATTCTCTACTATATTGTTTATTCCATGTAAATTATTCTTCATTTCAATTAGTGTATCCTTTCTGACTGGACCTTTTTCATGTCTTTTAAATCCTTACTAAGATTCTTGAAAGTTTCACTAGGTTTCTTGAAGTTCTCATTAAGATCCTTAAGCAGCCTTATAACCATTGTTTTGAGCTCTATATCCAGTAGTTTGCTTTCTTCTGTTCCTTTCATTTGTGACATGTTTCTTTGCCTCCACATTTTGGCTGTTTCCCTGTATTTCTTTCTATATATTAGGTAGAGCTGTATGTCTCCTGGAATTGGTAGAGTGGTCTAGTAGGTGCCCTATAGGGCCCAGTGGTTCAGATCCCTGCTACCCCGTCTCCTGAGGTGGGCACTTGAGGAGGCCTCTGCAGTGGAGATATCCTTCTAAGGCACCCCCGTGTGGGCTGTGTGCACAGTTTTGTTGTATTTGAGCCTTGATTGCTGTTGGTGTAACTTAGAGGAATTGATCTCCAGGCCAATTGGCTGTGAGGACCAGCTGTGACTACAGTGTGGGGAGCTGCTGTGCAGGAGACACCCTTATGGAGTGGGACTTGCTTTGGTGGGGATTTGGTGCTCGCTGAGTCTGTCCTTTAGTGTGTCACTTGTGGATGTGTAGAGTTGTAATCTGGTATGGTCTGAAGCTGTTCACCGGTGCACTGGCTCTGGAGCCTCCTGGCTGGTGCAAAGATAATCATTGCCTGGGATCACCCAGCAGCAGAGACAGAGCAATCTGTAGATGGCTGCTCTTGTATTAGGCTTGGAAGTGGCCAGGCGAGGTGAAGCTGTGAAGCAAGGCAGGTTGGTGCTAGTGCTGGGTCTTGAGCCTCTTATTTTTATTGATAGATATAGGGCACACTGATCCCAACTGCTGCTTGTTTGAGAGGTTTTTAAAATGTCTGAAGCCAGAGTCACGACAGGCCATTCATATGGAAAAGCCATTGCAAACAACTTTGGTGGGACTGCAAATTGGGTGGGCTGGGGTCTCAGGGAATCACCAAGGTGGAATGAACAGAATGAACCATGCTGATGAAGACTCAGATATAGCTGCCAGCCAACTCTGCAATGGGGAAGGTGTCAGCATAGTAACCTTAACCGCTATGAGCTTTCTCCTGTCTGGGAGATAGCTGCCCTGAGTTCTTGCTCTGATGCCAGACAATCTAGTTCCTCCCCGTATGTCCTTGGGAACCACCCCCACCTCCCTGAGCCATTGTCCCAGCCCAATGGGACTGAGTCCAAGTAAATCTGGGCACCAGCCCTTTTCAGAGGGACTGCCTGGGTCTCCAGCAGCCTCTGTGTCGCCCAGCCACAACCCCTCCTGATTTTTACAGCCTGAGGTTATGGAACGTCTCTTCCCAGATCTGGAACACTTGGCTGGGAGTATGGTGTGGGGCTGGGACCCTTTGGTTCTCATGGGAGGCCTCTGCAGTGGGGATATCCTTCCCAATTGAAAAATATGCCATATGTTGGTATAGGCCCAGCCCGTTCCACGTTCCACCTTTCCTACCAGTCTCAATGTACTTTCTTTACTTGTTTAGTTGTAGGATTTCCATTCAGCCAGATATTAGGCAGTTCTGAGTAATGATAATAATGATTGTTCTGTATTTTAGTTGTAATTTTGATGTGGTTGTGGGAGGCAGAAAGTACCAGCATTTACCTATGCTGCCATCTTGGTTCTCTCCACCCATTTGTTTATGACCTGACTATGGCTGCTTTCACACTGGTAGAGTTGAGTAGTTGTGACAGCTTGCAAGGACTAAAATATTTATCATTTGGCCCTTTAAAGAAAAAATTTGCGCCCTCTTGCCCCCATTCCACTCAGTGCTGTTGAGTAGGGGTCCTGCCAGGAACTGACCAGCTCAGCGAGGAGCCATATGTGTCTGTGTGCACAGGCAGGGATGGGCATGTGGGAGGGGGCGGGTGATGCTCTGTGTTAACCCCTAAACCCTGGGGAGGGGGATGCAGGGCAAGGACAGTCTCTGGGATCAGTCCCAGATGAGTGGTCACCTCCCCTTCCTCCAGTCTAAACCCTGGGGCCTTCAAATGGGGTGGGAGGGCAGGGTGAGGGCCCTCCTAGTGGGGTTTGGGAGGTTGAGTTCCTGAATGCACCATAATTGCTGTATGAAACATTAAGAAGTCTGAAGTGAAGAAAGAAAAAATTTGCTTTATTCTCAATTAGAGAATAAAGTTGAGGAAATTTTCCATAAAGTAGAGCAAAAAGTAAAGACGTGTCAGTTTGGATCTTCTAGTAAACAGAAGCTGAGGTGACACTAGGAGTCATGGGGTGGGAGGGCGATGCCTGTGAAAATAAAAGAGGAGGAAACAGGATTGGCAGGGAGAGCCTTCAGACCATCCTTCACCTGTGGAACAAACAAAGGAGGGAAACAGACCTGGGTAGGGAGAGCCTGACTTTGATGAACATCAACAAAGTCTTGGCCAACCCGATGGGGTCCCCAAAGCAAAGATTGTCCATTAGAGGAGCCCCACATTGGGCAGAAATGGCCAGGCCCTAGTGCCCCCACAGTGCTCAGTCATTGGCTGGCACTGCACAAGAAGACCTCGGTCTTATTGCCAGGGTATAGTGGATCTCAAAAGCTTTCTGTCAACCACACTCCTCACATCTGAGGGACAAAGTTGTCTTGAAAGGAGAACCGCGTGGGGCTTCATGGCTGGCACGCTGTGGGAGGAGGAAAGAAAGAGTAAGAAAGTTAAGAGACAAGTACAGAAATCTAACACCGCAGCAAAGGAGTTCCAGAAGGAGAATGGAGAAAACCATGGAAAGCAAATAGACAATGAAGCATTTCAAGCATTTATCAGAATGAACCTGGATTTTCAGACTGAAAGGGCCCATTACTTGTCAGTAGACCCACATCAAGGCCAGTCCCCAGTGAACATCAGAACAAGAAGAATATCCATGAGATTCTACAAAGGATCAAGAATCAAAATTTCATCAGACTTCTCAACCACAGTCTTAGAAACCAGAATATCCTGGAGCTGTATTACACAGTATAAAAGACAATTCATTTCAGCCTAGAATTATATACTGGGCTAACTCATGAATCAATCAAGGGTAGGAAAAAGGTCTTCTCAGGTTTACGTGGGCTCAAAAATTTTACCTCTTCCTTAAGAAAGCTACTGGAGAATGGCTTCACTAAAAACAAACAAACAGGAAATGGGGAGCCAACACCAGAGAGAAGTGACGGTGATGGGGAAGGGACCCCAGAGCAGCACCTCTGAGCACCAGGCCTGGAGGGCCGGCAGTTCAGAAGGTTCTAGAAAAGACTTCTTCAAGATGAAATTGATAGAATACCTAATGTATTTGAACTTTTGAAAGATTTATATACAACTTGGAAAGAATGTGGGTTGAATGAGCCATAAACACAGAAAAACAAGCCCTCCCCTTTACAAGGTTATTAAACCCAAGAAACAAAAACATTTGTTTATTTTTTTTAATTTTTTAAAAAATATATAATATTTTATTGATTTTGTACAGAGAGGAAGGGAGAGAGATAGAGAGTTAGAAACATTGATGAGAGAGAGTCGTCGATCAGCTGCCTCTTGCACACCCCCCACTGGGGATGTGCCCGCAACCAAGGCACATGCCCTTGACCGAAATCGAACACGGAACCCTTCAGTCCACAGGCCGACGCTCTATCCACTGAGCCAAACCGGTTTCAGCCAAAAACACTTGTTTAGAAAAAGGCAACAAATTTAAATTTAAGACTCCAGCTCTGCAAAGGACATGCTTAAGTGAATGAGAAGACACCCTAGCTGGTTTGGCTCAGTGGATAGAGCCTCTTCCTGTGGACTGAAGGTTCCCGTGTTCGATTCTGGTCAAGGGCATGTGCCTCGGTTGCAGGCTCCTGGCCTTGGTGGGGGTCATGAGGAAGGCAACCAATTGATGTGTCTCTCTCACATTGGTGTCTCTCTCTGTCTCTCTCCTTCCACTCTTTCTAAATATATATAAAAAGTAAAAAATAAAAAATAAAAGAGAGAGAGAGAGAGAGAAAGAGAGAGAGAGAGAATGAGAAGGCAAGCCATAATAGAATGGGAGAAAAATATTTACAAAAAACATCTGATCTGATAAAAACTGTTTACCTGATAAAGGGGAAAAAAAAAAAAAAAAAAAAAAAAAACCTCTTAAAACTCAACAATAAGCAAATGAACAACCCAGTTAAAAAAAGATCTGTACAGACATCTCACCAGATGATATACAAATGTCGAACGAGCATTTTATTTTTTTTAAATGTATCTTATTGATTTTTTTACAGAGAAGAAGTGAGAGGGAGTTAGAAACATCGATGAGAGAGAATCATAGATCAGCTGCCTCCTACACACTCCCCACTGGGGATGTGCCCAAAACCAAGGCACATGCCCTTGACTGGAAACGTGGGACCCCTCAGTCTGCAGACCGACGCTCTATCCACTGAGCCAAACCAGCCAGGGCTCAAATGAGCATTTTAAAATGCTCAGCATCATATGTCATTAGAGGAAAGCAAATTCACACAACAATGAGACAGCACTGTACACCTGTTAGGAGGCTAAAACCCCTGGCACACCGGACGCCGGCGAGGATGCTGGTGAGGCTGTGGAGCAGCAGGAAGTGTGCGTCACAGCGGGTAGGTTGCACATGGTACAGTCAGCTGCGTACAGTCAGACAGCGTCACACGGAGCAGAGCCAGTCTTCCCATACAATCCAGAAACAGCATTCCTTGGTGTTGACCCAAATGAGTGGAAAACATGTCTACACAAAAACCTGCCATGAATATTTATAGCAATTTTATTCATAACTGCCAAAAACTTGGGGCAGCCACTATGTCCTTTAATAGGTGAATGAATTAAAAAAAGAAAAAAAAAAAAGCCATGACCGGTTTGGCTCAGTGGATAGAAGAGTCCCAAGGGTACCAGGTTCAATTCCTGTTAAGGGCATGTGCCTTGGTTGCAGGCACATAACCAGTAGGGGGTGTGCAGGAGGCAACTGATCGATGATGTTTCTAACTCTATCCCTTCTTCTCTGTAAAAAAAAAAATCAATAAATATATATTTTTAAAAACCTATGGTAGCATATGCCGGTTTGGGTCAGTGGATAGAGCATCGGTCTGCAGACTGAAAGGTCCCAGGTTCGATTCCGGTCAAGGGCATGTACATTGGTTGCGGGCTCATCCCCAGTAGGGGGTGTGCAGGAGGTGGCTGGTCAATGTTTCTCTCTCATCGACGTTTCTGGCTCTCTATCCCTCTCCCTTCCTCTCTGTGGAAAATCAATAAAATATATTAAAAAAAAAAAAAAAAAAAAAGCCGAAACCGGTTTGGCTAAATGGATAGAGCGTCGGCTTGGGGACTGAAGGGTCCCAGGTTCGATTCCAGTCAAGGGCATGTATCTTGGTTGTGGGCATATCCCCAGTAGGGGGTGTGCAAGAGGCAGCTGATCGATGACTCTCTCCCATCGATGTTTCTAACTCTCTATCTCTCTCCCTTCCTCTCTGTACAAAATCAATAAAATATATTTTTTTAAAAAAGAAAAACCTATGGTACGTCCATATAATAGTAATAAAAATAAATGAGCGCGGTTGGGGCATGGGTGACAGGCGGAGCTGGTCCTGTGGGCTTACAGCCCACCCCTGCCCCCATCAGCGCACCTCTCAGGAGCCTGGTCCCCACAGCTCCACCTCTTCCGGCCGCAGCCCTGTCCCTGCACTCGTACCAGGAGGTACTTGCCTCTGCAGTAGGAGTTAAGGCCGTATGCAGGCGTTGGACCAGGTCACCCAATGCACGTCCCCCCACCCGGAGATGATGGCCAGCCCTGCAGCATGTGGGTCCAGCGCCAGATTGAGGAGGCTGTCTCTCAAGTCCCTAAGAAGTTCCCTCCTGGCATGGCCATGGCTGCTCCAGCTCAAAGCGGGCCCTGCACGTGGGCGAAGGTTCTGAGTTCAGGAACCAGAACGAGGGCCTTCAATGTTATCATCACCGACTCCCCTCTCATTACTGACTCCCCCCTCATCACCGACTCCCCCCTCATCACTGACTCCCCCCTCATCACCCACTCCTCGGACCCCATGGGCCCTGCCGAGAGCCTCTTCAAGGAGCCCTGTCACCAGCTCAGGAGGACGGGATCCTCTGTGACCAGGGGAGGGGGTGCAGTGGCTGCACCTGGGCCCCATCGTGGACAGCAGCCCCTCTGCAGGCCGCTCTGCCCTGGCCAGGCCGGCTGCACACTGAGCAGCAGAAACCCACCACCAAGCACAGGTGCGGGTGCAGGAGCCCAGGCAGAAGCAGGGGGGACAGAGGCAGCTCAGACACTGCCACTCTGGCTGCCCCCGGCGGCCTCCGTCCTGCCTGGGTCTGCCCCCCAGGCCCTCAGTGATGTGAGCTGAGCCCAGATGCCGCTGCCCACCCCGCCCAGGGCCTCGGGCCAGGCTGCCCTGGACAGGACCCCGGCCGGCACCCCGGCAGCCAAGTGGGACAGGCCCCCGGGTGCTGCCGGCCGCCCTGCTGGCCAGACTCTCAGTCCCTGTGTTGTTCGGCCCCGAGCCTCTACCAGCTTGTACCGTGCGTCTCCACCCTCTGTCACCCTCACTCACCAAACACATGTATTTATAACAAACGAACAAAAACAAAGAAAAAGAAATGAGCTGCTAAGCCACAAAAAGACATGACGGAAACTTACATGGGTATTGCTGAGTGAAAGAAGCAAATTTGAAGAGGCTGTGCGATTCCAACAACGTAAATTCTGAAAAAGCCGAAACTGCAGAGACAGTCAGATCCCTGGTGGCCAGAGGCTTATAGGAAGGGAGGGAGGGAGGGAGGAAGGAGAGGGGGAGCACAGGGGCTTGGGGAGCTGTGAAACTTTTCTGTATGATCCTGTAACGGCAGGTCCGTGGCACTTTGCATCCGTCAAAACCCGTAACTTGGACGCTCAGAGTGAGCGCTGTGTCACCACTGGCTTCAGCTCATGCCGGTGCCTCCGTGTTGGTTTGCCGGTTGTAACAAGAGTGCCTGCCACGCTGAGGCAGCCTGTTCTTTGTAGGAAACCGGGAGGCGGACTGAGATGCCCTTTCTGCTCAGTTGTTCTGGAAACCTAAAAACGCTCTGAAAATAGAGTCCATTATGGAAAGGGAGACAAGGAAAGAAATCATCGTATTTCACTTAAGGCTGTGAATAATGTTTCCACACGGTGTAAGCACTACCGTAATGGGAGGGTGGGAAATAAGAAGGGGCGGTCTAAGGGGAACCTAGCCAGTTTGGCTCAGTGGATAGAGCGTCAGCCTGCGGATTGAAGGGTCTCAGGTTTGATTCTGGTCAAGGGCACATGCCTGGGTTGTGGGCTTGATCCCCAGTAAGGGGCATGTAGGAAGCAGCCAATCAATGATTCTCATCATTGATGTTTCTCCCTTTCTCCCTCTCCCTTCTTCTCTAAAATCAATAAAAATATCTTTATTTAAAAAAAGAAGAAGAAGAAGAAGAAGAAGAAGAAGGAGGAGGAGGAGGAGGAGGAGGAGGAGGAGGAGGAGGAGGGAGTGTAGGGGAGTCCACCCTCATCTTCCTTAAGTGGGACATGGGTAGGTGAGGCCTAAGTGGAACGGAGCGATGTAAACATGTGGTGCGGGACACAGAGGCACACGTCACTGAGAGTTAGAATGACCGTCTTGGAGCGGCGGGAAATGGGGGTGAGGCTGCTGTGTTTCTCCATCCTAAGCTATGGGCACGTTTGACTCGGATAAATATTAAAACCACATTTACAGCCGAAACCGGTTTGGCTCAATGGATAGAGCGTCGGCCTATGGACTGAAGGGTCTCGGGTTCGATTCCGGTCAAGGGCATGTAGTTGCGGGCACATCCCCAGTAGGGGGTGTGCAAGAGGCAGCTGATGGATGATTCTCTCTCATCCATGTTTCTAACTCTCTATCCCTCTCTCTTCCTCTCTGTGAAAAATCAATAAAATATATTTTTAAAAAAATAAAAAATAAAGTGAGAGGCGCAGCCAGGGAGTGGGAGAGCAACTGCTGGCATGGAGGGCTGCGGGGCAGTGAGTGGACAGTCCAGGCGGGTGGGACGCTCCGAGCGGGGTTGGCTGGCTCAGTGTAAGCAGCGAGCAGGGTGGGGTGGTTTGCCAGGCAGGGGGAGTTTCCAGGGAGCGGCTGGGGTGATGGTGGGCTGGTGAGCGGCTTGAGGTGGACGGTAGTGGCAGAGGTGCTGGTGAGCAGTAAGAAAGCGATGGGGGCGGTGGAATGGGCTTTGACCATCCGTGAGGTCAAAGAGCCGTTGCATGTGGGCACCAGAGCAAGCGATGCAGAGGAGGAACAGGACCCTGGCTGGTTTGGCTCAGTGGATAGAGCATCGGCCAGGTTCGATTTCAGTCAAGGACACATGCCTGTATCACAGGTTCAATCCCCAGTAAGGCACGTGCAGGGAGGCAGCCGATCAATGATTCTCTCTCACCATTGATCTTTCTCTTTCTCCCTTTCCCTTCTTCTCTGAAATCAATGAAGATATATTTAAAAAAGGAAAAAGGAGAGGATGAACAGGGATATAGAGGGGGACAAAAATAGAGACCTCGGGGCTGGGGGAGGTAATTCCATCTGGGTGTGAGCTGGGAGCAGCGGTCAGGGAGCTGAGAGGCCTGCTGTAGGCTGCCACAGGCCAGCTCCATCCTCCCCGCCGAGATCTCTCCCCTAAATAGCTAAGGACAGTGGGATGAGACCGATCTATTTGCTCTGGGTGTAGCCTGGGCATCAGGATTCTTTAAGCTACATTTATAACACGGCGCAGCGTTTGAGAAACACGGCTGAAGACAGAGAACCGTGCTCTGGCCAAGAGAAAGAGATGGACGGGGGAGCAACGAGAAGGTCCAGGAGCTGGCATGGGAGAGGGAGGCTGAGCAGAGAGAGTGGTCTTGAGGAGCAGCTGGGAAGGGGCGCATATCCAGGTTGGAGATGAGCTGATGGGGAGGTTGTGGTCTTCCCCTATTGAGTCAGGGAGTGAACAGGGTGACAGAGACAGAAAGACAGAGACAGAGACAGAAGACAGAACCCAGGGCTAAAAAATTAAAAAGAACAAACCCAGAGCCTAGCGGGCCCATCGTCCGTCCTGCACTGCGGCGGAGCGGCCACTAGAGGGAGTGCTGCGCGCACACATGCGGGACCGGCCCCAGCAGGTGCGGTTCAGGCCTCTTTTTCTAACTGACAGCTTCTGGGCTCCAAGTTCAGATTTTGCAGCCACACACCCTGCGTTTGGCCAGGTTACCCGACCGTTTCGTGGCCCAGTTTCACCAGCGGCCAAAGGGCAGCTCCGTCCTTGCTGCGGCTGGTGGGAGGATGGATGAGGCACAGGCCGCACGGGGGATGGCTGAGCGTCCTGGCGCTGGAGGAGGCTTTGCCACCGCCTCCATCTCTCTCTCTGCTTCTCCTGCAGCCCCTCAGCCCAGCCCTGCCCAGGCCAGATCAGAGCCAGAAATGGAGGCCAGCTTTCTGGGTTAGGGGACAGCAGAGGCTGGGAAAGGGGGGCGGGAGGGGGGCGGGTGGCCTTCGTGCCTGGGCTTCCTGCTCAGGCTTGCTGT
The DNA here is from genome assembly GCA_963693515.1 of Pipistrellus nathusii. NCBI lineage: Eukaryota > Metazoa > Chordata > Mammalia > Chiroptera > Vespertilionidae > Pipistrellus > Pipistrellus nathusii. The sequence goes on from OY882861.1 coordinate 93,984,358, forward strand.
AAACCTCACCGGTGGCTCATCCTGGCCTTGGTCTCACCCTTCCGGCTCCCGGACCCGCACCTGCCCTGGCCTGGTAACCAGGTGCCCCCCGGAGCAACGTCACAGCCTGGAGCCCACGTGGCTTAGCAGGGGCGCTTCTTCCTAACTGCCCCTCGCCCCTCCTGCCAGACCAGTGGTGGCTTCACTCTCAGGTGTGCAGAGGCCTCCCCCCGCCCCCGCCCTCACCCCCACCCCCACCCCCATGAGGTTGTGGGCCTCTGCCCACCCAGCAGCCTCTGTTGTGTCCTTGCTCTCATGAGGCTCTAGCCAGCTCGGACTTTTTAAACATGATTTGCTGGTATTTAAAAAAGTCAGGAGGTGCCAGGACCGGTTTGGCTCAATGGATAGAGCGTCAGCTTGGGGACTGAAGGGTCCCGGGTTCGATTCCGGTCAAGGGCATGTACCTTGGTTGTGGGCATATCCCCAGTAGGGGTGTGCAAGAGGCAGATGATTCTCTCTCATCGATGTTTCTAACTCTCTATCTCTCTCCCTTCCTCTCTGTATAAAATCAATAAAATATATTTAAAATAAAAAATAAAAAAGTCAGGAGGTGACATCCTAAGATCCGGATTTCTAACTTCTCTTGGAAAATTGGATGCTCTGCGCATCCGACACCATGTTCCCACGTGAGAGTAGTGGACCGCAGGGGAGGGAAGGCCGCCATGCAGGTGGGCGGGCTCTCCAGTTACCGGCCCCTGCGAGGATCTCAGTGGCCACCCGGGCAGGGAGAACCGTAGGAACCGTGCCTAAGAGGGTTCCTGCAAACATGTCCACGCCGCAGCCTTACAGCACTGGCCGCCGGCAGGCAGAAGTGCAGAGATGGAGGGTGGGGTACCCCAGAAATGACAGCAGACCCTCAGGGACAAGGAATCCTGAAGACCAGAGAGCTGCTCAGGGTCCTCAGCTGTTCATAAAACTTCATGGTCCAGCTGCCCAGGGCAAACTGAGCACGTGCGTGCACACACACACACACACACACTCCCCACTGTCCAGTCCGTCAGCAGACCCTGCTCCTCCTGCGACTAGCTGTCTTCTCCCGCCTGGCGGGGTGCAGAACCCTCTCCCTTCCACTCTTCCCCCCACTCTGTCTTCCCACAGCAGCCCGAGGAAGCCTGCTGAGGCCTCACACACCCTCCCACCTCGCTCAGGCCAAAGCCCAGGCTCAAACTGGCCCTGAGAGACTCCCCCCCTCGCCTCCATCTCCTCCCGTGCTCCTGCCTGCAAAGGCCAAGACTTGGGCCTGGGCTCTCCCATGAGCCCCAAACGGGACAATGTGTGCGGGGAGGGGGGAGGGGAGAGATGCTCCAGCACCCACTCCCCTCACCGGAACTCTGCCCTTCCCTCTGCAGCCTTCCGGTCCATCCACGCCCCCAGCCTGGGCTGCAGTTGCACTCGGAGGCCCCATAGGATTCAGCCACCTGGGGGCGGTGAAGCGAGTCCCAAGGGCCCTCTGGCCTGGAAAGGGGGGGAGGGGGAGAGAGAAGCTTTGCACTGCTGCTCCCTCAGGCTGGCTTACTGCACCTGCCCCACCCCACAGCAAGGCCCCGCCTCACAGCACAGGCCCCGCCCCACAGCAAGGCCCCGCCCCACAGCAAGGCCCCACCCCTCAGCACAGGCCCCGCCCCGCAGCACAGGCCCCGCCCCGCAGCACAGGCCCCGCCCGCTCTCACCTCCTCCAGCTTCTGCTCAGAGGCAGCCTCTGCGCGGACCTCCCTGTGCGCTCTGTCCCCTCCCGGCTTCATCCCCCTCACACATCCCTTGAAGCTTAATCGTTGAAGCCCATTCCCTGTTTGTTGTTTTCTCCCCTCACGAGAATGGATGAGGGTAGGATTCTTCTATTCTATTTATCGGAAACAGTGCCCAGCACACAGGAGACGCGCAACAAATATCTGGGAATGAATGAATGAATGAATGAATGAATGAATGAATGAATGAAGGCATGTGTGAACATGTACAATGGCAGCAGTAACAGTGCCAAGCATGCGGAGCTGCAGGGCTGGGGCTGAGTCAGCCTCTGTGTCACGGGGGGGCGGTGCAGTCCCACGGGCCGAGGACTTGGGGCTCGTGCTCTGTGGTTGGCATCTTGCAGCTCCGATCATTTCATCTTTGGATTTGTAAGTGAAGTCTGACAGGCCTCTTGGCGCCCACGCCTTCCCCACCCAGTCACCGCTCTGTCCTTTGTGTGGCTAAGATTCAGTGTCAGGTGTGTAATAGGTGGCCTGAGGCGCCCGGGAGGACCTGCCCTGGTCCCACGTGTATCCCTGTGCCCGAGGGAGCAGGACATTAAAGAGCAGATAAGAAACCCATGACAGCCCTGGCCGGGGTGGCTCAGTGGTTCAGAGCACCACTGAGTGAATTCCTGTGGGCACATACCCAGGTTGTGGGTTCAGTCCCTGGTTGGGGTGCATGCAGGAGGCAGCCAATCGATGTCTCTCTCTCTCTCTCTCTCTCTCTCTCTCTCTCTCTCTCTCTCCCTCTCTCTAAAATAAATTTAAAAAATTTTTAAGAGCCCTAGCCGATTTGGCTTAGTGGAGAGAGCATCAGCCTGTGGACTAAAGGATCCCAGGTTCAATTCTGGTCAAGGGGACATGCCTGGGTTGCGGGCTTGATCCCTGGGGCGGGGGGGGGGGGGGCGCGTGCAGGAGGCAGCCGATCAGTGATTCTCATTATTGATGTTTCTACCTCTCCTTCTCCCTTCTTCTCTGAAATCAATAAAAAATACATATTTTTTAAAAATATATTTTATTGTTTTTTTGCAGAGAGGAAAGGAGAGGGATAGAGAGTTAGAAACATCGATGAGAGAGAAACATCGACCAGCTGCCTCCTGCACACCCCCTACTGGGGATGTGCCCGCAACCAAGGTACATGCCCTTGACTGGAATCGAACCCGGGACCTTTCAGTCCGCAGGCCGACGCTCTATCCCCTGAGCCAAACCGGTTTCAGCAAAATACATATTTTTAAATGTAAAGAGACACCATGACAGCCTGAGAGAGACCTGGGCAGAAAGGAAAGCCTTCTCCTGCTTTCTGAAGGGACCCCCCCCCCGTCCCTTTCTGTGGGTACCACCCTGGTGTCAGGTGCTCCCCCCTCCCATGCTGAGTGCTCCATCCCTGGGAACTGCAGCTGTGATCCAGGGCCCTGCAGTTAGAGAGAAACGGGCCACGTCAGAGAAAACCCTCCGCTCTGAGACAGTGCAGTCTCCCTCTCCCAGTGACTGGCCCAGGGCCGGGAAGGAGCATTCCCTAGCCCCTGGCCCGTCTCCGAGGTCTGCGTGTGAGCAGGGCAAGCCCCTTCCTCCCTGGAGGGTCTCATCTGGTCCGTGACAGCCGGGTGTGGGCATGCTTTGCCAAAGGAATCATGGGTAGATGTGTAGGTGGTGGTCATGGGTCCTCTGAAGGGTCCTGGGTCAGGGCCCACTGCCTGCCCCCCCGAAATGTCCAAAGATGGCTAGCTTTAAGCCTTGAGGGATGGGCGACGGGAGACCAGGCCTGATGGGGACTTCAGACCCAGCTGTCAGCAGGTACATGGCCCCCAGGAGGTAACTCCAGACCAGACCTCGGTGGCTGCAGCCCGTGGTGGTCCCCGAGGGTCCTGGGAGTGGCCTCAGTAGCCTGCGACCCCAGTGGTGTCTGCAGACCTCGATGACACCCATCTCATCCCCTCCCTCCACTCTCCTAAGCCCCCCTCTCTCCCAGCCTAGAATCTGAACAATTCTCCAGGATCCACTTAATTAGCCACGCTCGTTAACTCCCACAGGCTTCTCCTCCCCACCTAATTAACTGACTTAATTAGGGCTTACAGGCCGGCTCCACCCAGCCCCCTCCTGCTCCTTCCCTGCCGCCTCCTCCAGGCCCCTGGCCCAGCCACGCCTCGCCTCCCGCAGGCAGGACACGGCGTGGGTGGGGCCTGCACCTGTGTCCCTCCCTGAGGCCCAGGGCACCTGACAGCGCCCCGCCCCTCGGGCAGCCCGCAGGCTGGAGTGTGAGCAGGGAGCGGGGTCGGGAGAGGGATGGAATGCAAAAGAAACCGGAGGTGAGGAGGAGGTGAGGCTGGCGTGGATGGACGGGCTGAACAGCACAGGGGGTTAGGGGCCTGGATTCTGGAGCCTGCCTGGGTTCGAGTCCCAGCTAGTGTGTGAACCTCAGCGAGCGCTTCATTCTGTCTTAGATACATAATGACCGTACATACCACCTCAGTGTTATTGTGAGGTTTAAATGAGTTGGTAGGGGACAGACTAGATGGGGTCAATGGTGGTGGGGGTGGGTAATGGGGAGAAGGGAACATATGTAATACTTTCAACAATAAAGATTAAAAAAAAAATTTTTTTAAATGAATTGACATCGTAAAATCCTTGGAGCCCAGCCTGGCACAGATCTGTGCTGCCACAGAAGTGGGTGGGGATGCACAGAGGCCCTGAGGGTGAGGGGCTGGAAGATGGCGGGAAAGCCAGAGGGGGCTGCTCCTGGGCGTCAGGGGGACCCCAGGCAGGCTCTGGGGTGCCAGGAATGGACAAGGCCTGGGACCGGCCTGGCTGCTGACTGGGAGGGTCCCCCGGCCTGAGCGAGGGTGGAGGGACGAATAGCAAGAAGGGCGCATACCAGGGTGTCCCGGTCCCTCTCCTGGACCTCTATACTCCGTGCCTCAGTTTCTCCCCTGGGGGGAGGCCTCGCCTTGTGGGAGTGCCTGGCTTACTCTAGATGCCTAATAAATGTCTGGAGACTCAATCCTGAGCAGGGAGATGGCATGAAAAGCTTTTGGGCCTCGCCGGGGTGGTTCAGTGGTTCAGCATCGACTTATGCACCAGGAGGTCATGGTTCAATTCCCGGCCAGGGCACATGGCCAGGTTGTGGGCTCAATCCCCAGTGGGGAGTGTGCAGGAGGCAGCTGATCAACGATTCTCTCATCATTGGTGTTTCTAGCTCTCTCCCTCTCCTCTCCTCTTTGAAATCAATACAAATTTTTTAAAAAGAAAGAAAGAAAGGAAGGAAGGAAGGAAGGAAGAAAGGAAGGAAGGAAGGAAGGAGGGAAGGAGGGAGGGAGGGAAGGAGGGAGGAAGGGAAGGAGGGAAGGAGAGAGGGAAGGAGGGAGGGAGGGAAGGAGGGAGGGAGGGAAGGAGGGAAGGAGAGAGGGAGGGAGGGAGGGAGGGAGGGAGGGAGGGAGGGAGGGAGGAAGGAAGGAAGGAAGGAAGGAAGGAAGGAAGGAAGGAAGGAAGGAAGGAAGGAAGGAAAAGCTTTTGTGGGAGGAGCTCAGCTGCCCTTGACCTGCCCTGGAACTAAAACAAAGCAGAGCAGGTGGGCTGTGCTGGCGGCAGGCGGGCTGCAGGCCGGCACCAGGCGAGGCTTCCGGGAGCTGGAGTTGAGGACCGATCTTGAGGAGGAAGAGGATCTGCGAGGCCGGCAGGCTCCGGGGGTGATGGCCAATCAGCAGAGGAGTGGGGAGAGGCATCATGGGGCCCTGCACACTGGGACGGCCCTTTGCCTCGTCACCTCGCCATTGCACATGTTTGGGGTGATCAGTGTAGTGTCTCCCCCACAAGAGTGGAAACTCCGGAAGGCAAGGATGGTCCACGCAGCCCACACTTTCATCTAAAGTCCTCACGTGACAAGTGTGAGCGAAGGACTGCATGGATGCCTCGGCTAGCATCCCCAAGCTTAGCGGGAAAGAGGCCCCCTGTGGCCGCCCAGGCTCCCACTCGCACGCTCAGCTGTGAGCCCCCCAGCTCCTCACGTGCCACCCTTAGGGGGCAGGAGCTGATCTCCAAGGATTCGGGGACTCAGAGCCCCCTCAGAGAACCCCCTGCAGACTGGGATGCTGAGGCAGCAGTGATGATGGGGACAGAGAGGAGATTCTTTCATCTGCTCCTGCATGTCTGAGCCCTTCAGAAATCCACATGTACACTGGGTGCACAGAGCGTGGGGCTGCGATTGACAGAGACCCGAGTCCCGCTGACATAGCACGAGCCGGGCTCTGGGATTGCAGCCTGAAAGCCCGCCTTCAGGCCTGGCTGGGCCCGGGGGCTCCGATGATGGCAGGAGGCTCTGCCTCCTCCATCTCCTGGCTCCCCTGTCTGCGGTGCTGGCTGATACCCCTGGGGAGCGGCTCCAGGCCGACACCCACCCTCTGCCAGGGCGATGGGAAGGGATTCCCACCCCATCAGCTTGGCGGGGGACACAGCTCCACCTCAGAGGCCATCTGGGTGGCCAGGGGGCTGCAGAAGGGTGTTATGTCAAGGAATGTGGGTCCCCGAAGGAACGCGGGGTTCTGTTGCTCAAAGATGGGGACATCTGATGCTGAAGAGCAGAGTTTTATTCCCCTTGGAATAGGGGGGCATCCAGCCAGGCCCAGGGCCCCGCTCTAAGGGCTGGTGGTTTGTAGCAGATTGGTGGTCTGTTCCTGCCCATAGCTCCCCAGGCCCCTCCCCACTCCAACTGGGCAGCATCCTCTTCTCTCTACCTCCCCACCCCTCACCTCCCCAGTCCCAGGGCCTCCTCTGCTCCAGTCTGCTCTGCCCACAGCCACAGCACTGCCTTCCCCCAGTAGCTCCCACCAAGGGCCCAGAGGAGCTGGGCTATAACACAGGTGCTATGTGTGTCCATGCGTGTTCTACACGGTCTCTGAGAGCCCCCAGGGGTTCGCAGCCAGTTGCTTGCAGTGGTAACCTGCCTGATGGTGCACCCTGATCCCTGCCTTCCCATCTCCTCCCCATGCCTCCCCGGGACCACCTGCCAAGTCAACTGTTTGCTCTCGAGTTGGCTTAAGCAGGGTCTGTTTCTGGGAAATCCAAACTAGGACATCTTCAAACCAGCCCCAGGGGAGGACCAAAGCCTATGACCTGGGTGCTTGGAGACCCTTCCCCAAGGAGGGCGCTGGGCCTGGACCCATGCTGAGCAGCCCTGCCTGGGTTCTGAGGGTCCCAGGCGGTGCTCCCGCTCCCCGGAACTAACGAGACCCCTCCAGTCCTCACCCCCCACCTCCCAAGAGGAACAGCCACATCCAGTCCCACGGGCACCGGCATTCGGAGCCACCAGAGCAACGGGCACGGGTGCCAGGGGACCAGGCGGTCAAATGTACTCCCCACTCCCACTCTTCTCCGAGTCAGAAATGAGGTCATTTCAGACGGTTCTTGGACCTGGTTTCAGAAAACAGAATCACACAATGGAAAAGTTATTGGGGTTTTTCCTGCAAGATCCCGCTTAAAAAACACTGCTGTCCCAGCCGGCGTGGCTCAGTGGTTAAGCATCAACCTATGAACCAGGAGGTCACGGTTCAATTCCCAGTCAGGGTGCGTGCCCAGTGGCGGCCTCAATCCCCAGTGGGGGGTGTGCAGGAGGCAGCTGAGCAGTGATTCTCTGTCATCCCTTCTATTTCTCTCTCCCTTTACCTTCCTCTCAATAAAAATATTTTTTAAAAAAAAATAAATAAAAATAAGAGCACTTCCACTGAATAGGCTTTAATTATTGGAAAGAAAAATGCTGAAGAGTGAAAACCTGTGCAGATCCACAGCTAGAATCAATGTAAACATTTTACCATAATTGTGTCCGATGTTTTTAATTTAAAAAAAAGAAAAAAGAAAAAAGAAAGAAATTGCAGAGGAGGATGGATTCCCATTATCGGCCCCGCCCTGGGCCCATTTCCTGCATTCCGTTCCGAGGGCAGCGCCCCGTTATTGAGGAGATGTCCTCCTCCTGTCCACTGGCAGGCATTTCGCTGCAAGAAACAGAATTCCCTTCAAAGCAGCGAGTCCGAGTCCGACGCAGCAGCTCGGCCTGTCACAAAGGGCAGGCTCCCCTCCCCACTCTGCTCTGCGGGCGCGGGCACTTGCCAGCATCAGGGGCATCCCGCTGGCCGGGTCACACTGGCATTTCCACAGAAGCGGTGGAACTCCTCGGAACTCCCGCTGGAACACTGTGTTTCTCAGTTCAGAACGGACTCTCCACAAAGCCTCTGAGAGACGCAGAGCTCCCGCGCCCCCGCGGTGCTGCCCGCTGCCCGCTGCCTGGTCTGACCCCCGTGGCGGGTTCTGGAGGGACTCCTGGTTTCCCTTCTCAGCAGGGACCAGCCCTGGGCTCCCTGGGGCCAGGGAAGCTCCTGCTCCCAGCGGAGCTCCTGTTAACAGTATCTTCTGTAACCTTAGCCCAAAATGTCATCATCTTCAGCTCTCTCCACCCACACAGCTCCCAGCTGCTCTGTCACCTGGTCACCAGGTCCCTGATGACACTGTAGGGGCTGGTCACCAGCAGCAACATCCTGGCGTGATGGTGGCCATGGGGAGCGGTCCTTCCTACACAACAAGACCTTCTTAATGCAGGCCAACAAGCCAGGACCACCTCTCTCGGTCATGATCTCTCTCTCTCTCTCTCTCTCTCTCTCTCTCTCTTTCTCTCTCTCTCTCTCTCTTTCTCCCACCATCTCTAAGAGTCTCTCCCCTTCCTTCTACCTCTCTAAAAGTCAATAGAGCCAGGCCAGCATGACTCAGTGGTTGAGCATTGACCTATGAACCAGGAGGTCACCATTCAATTCCCAGTCAGGGCGCATGCCCAGGATGTGGGTTCGATCCCCAGTCGGGGGCATGCAGGAGGCAGCCAATTGATGTTTCTCTCTCATCAGTGTTTCCATCTCTCCCTTCCTCTCTCTTTAAAAAAAAAAAAATCAATACAATTTTTTTTTATTGATTTCAGAGAGGAAGGGAGAATGAGAGAGATAGAAACATCAATGATAAAAGAGAACCATTGATCGGCTGCCTCCTGCACACTCCACAACTCTGACTTATGCCCTGATCAGGATTTGAACCGTGACCTCCTGGTTCATAGTTGGATGATCAACCACTGAGCCATGCCTTCTTCTTTTTTAAAAAATAAAAAGAAAAGAAAGAAGGGGAGAGGGGATTCCTTCCCTCTTCCTCTTCCTCTAGTCTCTCTCTACTGCTGGCCCCATGACTCACACTTCTCCATTAGTTTGTTTGAGGCAGAAAGGCCTTACATGAAGAGGATTAGAACAAAATTAGGGTGAAATTCGAAACTTGAGAACAATGATGGGACAGGGAGGGGTGGGAGAGGAAAGGGAAATATAGGGGAGGTATCTTGGAGGATCCCTGTTTGGAGGAATAAAATATTCTAGACAGGAAGCAAAGTGTATAAGGCACAGAGGTATGCGAAAGAGATGTGTTAGGCACCCTGGCCAAGGTCAAGGCTGGATAGAAGAAAGGCAGCTTCAGTCGGGGTCCCCTAGGCTAAGGGGTTGAACGCCAGGACACTTACCCTAGACCAGTGGTTCTCAACCTTTCTAATGCCTCGACCCTTTAATGCAGGTCCTCATGTTGTTGGTGATCCCCAACCATAAAGTTGTTTTCGTTGCTACTTCATAACTGTAATTTTGCTACCGTTGAATCGTGATGTAAATATCTGTGTTTTCCGATGGTCTTAGGCGACCCTGCTAGCGGTTCTCAACCTGTCAAGACCCACAGGTTGAGAACCGCCGCGGTAGATAACTTTATGGTTGGGGAGCTGTATTAAAGGGTCTCGGCATTAGAAAGGTTGAGAACCACTGCCCTAGACTCCAGGGCCTCTAGGGCCTAGAGGTAACTGGGAATCACTGGCAATTTTAAGTAGAGGAGCAACCCAGGCCACTTTGTATTTTACAGAGCTGATGGCACGTAGGAGTTGGGTTCTAGAGAAAGGAGAAAAGTCAAGGCAGAGGCAGGAGGGAGGCGAGTGTGGAACTAAGACAGTGTTCTCGCTAGCAGGGGTTTCATGCTGATGGCCCAGGAGCCAGATTTGGCGCAAAAGAAGGTTTCATTCGGTCCTTTCCGTGTTTCTGAATTTGGGGAGATTTAGAAGATGTTTCGTTAGAATATGGATTTCCTGCTTCTGTTGAAAAAAAAATTGTCTGTCCATGAAGGACCCACAATGCTTCAGTTTGCTTCATGTCCACCAGTCCCTTCCCTATCACCTGACCCCTGGCCCCAATCACTAAGGTACCTGAGTTTGCAACCCCTGACTCTAAAACTTCTAGAAAAAGTCAGGGTGGTTGGGAAGAGTATGCTGGGTGAAAACAAACAAAAAACAATCTAAAATAACTCAGCCCTGAACAAAGACTTGGAAGAAATAGAGAAGCCATGGGGTTTGGGGGAACTTCTGAAGGAAGCAGTGTTGCTGGGGCTGGGTAGACAAGGCTAAAAAGAGGCAGAATAGCGGTCCCTATCTCGTCTCTCCGGCCTCATCCACCTCACCCGCCAAACAATGTTCCCTCACACCTGGGGGACACCTTTGCACATGGTGCTCCCTCTGCCTGGAATCAATCTCCTTCCTCCCTTCTGCCTGGTGAGCACTGCACATCCCAAAAGGTCACTGCCTTTACAGCCGGTGGAGAAGGCGGCCTGGGCTGGCCATGACCCCCTAAAGCCCCGGTTTATGACCCCTTCTCTGGGTAGGTTGTTAGTTCTCAAGGTCTTGCTCAAATAGGATGGATAGAAGCATACTAGTAGATGGATAGCTGCATGCATGAATGGATGCCTAAGTGGCTGCCTGGTTGCACGGAAGGCAGAAGAACGGATACAAATGAATGCACATCCTTTGATGTTTCCCTCCTTGAAATAGACACAGACTCCACCCCGCAAGGACAGACTGGGACAGTCTGGGACAATCTGGTCCCGCAGGGCCAGGAGGCTGGACCAGGTGACCCTCTCAGACTCCCCCGAGTCCTGTCTAACCTCGTTCTCGCCCCCTCGTGGGCTCTGACCTAGAAAGGACGGGCTGGGAGGACGAAGAGGAGACCTCGGCGTTAGGACCCAGCGGAGCGGGAGAGCGGGGCGGGGGCGCCGCGCGGGGGGAACCTGCGCCCCGCGGCGCTCGCGGCGGGGCCGGCGCGGCGGGAGGGAGCGCGCGCCGGGCGAGTGCGCGTGCGCAGGGGCGCGCGCCGAGCGGGCGGACAAAGGGGCGGCGGCGCGCGCGGCGCGGAGGGCGGAGCGCGGGCCGGGCCGGCAGGTGCGCGCGGGGCGGAGGGCGGAGCCGCGATGCCGCGATGGAGCGCAGCCCGGGCGGGCGCCGGGGCCGGGGCCGGGGCCGGGGCGCCAGGCGGAGCGCGAGCCGGAGCCGCAGGCAGAGCCCGGGCCGGGCCGGCGTCCGGGGCCGCGGGGCCGGGCTGCCCGTAGCGGCGGCGGCGGAGCCCCCCAGCGGCTGAGGGGCCTCCTCCGGCCCTCGCGGGCGGGCGGCCGGGACGCGGGGATCCCCGCTACCTCCAGACCCAGAGAACCCCAGGAAAGCGGGGGGGGGGGGCCTCCGGATCCAACACCGAACGACTCCCCCCCGGGGACGGCGAGGACTGCCTCCGTGCTCGGAAGACAGCGACGTCCCTGCGGGGCCGCGGAGACTCCCCCCTTCGACCCGGGCGCCCCCAAGACCTAGAACGCAGCGAGCCCCTGTCCGGGGTGAGGCTCCCCCTCCCAAGACCCTGGTCAGTACAACTCCACACCTCAAGGCACGGAGACCCGGCTCCCGCCCCGCATCAGGGAGCCCTAGACCTCTCCGGCACGCAAACCCCAGATCTGGGGACCTGGGGGCCGAAGAGCGACTCCTCACCAGCAAGGGGCCTGCGGACAGCCCTGCACTCACTCTCACTCACACTCACACTCACACTCACACTCACACTCACACTCACACTCAGCCCAGGACCGGGCGGCGGAGCCCCCCGCGGCGCCCCTCGCACCCCAGCCGGCGGCGGCGGCGCCCTGAGCCCCCGGGCCGGGCGGACGGACACCGAGACGGCGCCCAGGCCGCCCGCCGCGGCGTCCCCGCGGCCCCCGCCCAGGTAAGCGGGCGCAGGGGGGGCGGCAGGTGAGCGCCCCGCGGCCCCGGACCTGCAGGTGGGGATGTGCTGCCGGCGCGCATGGCCCCCGCCCCGGCGTCGCCATGGAGCCGAGGCTGAAGGACGTCTCTTTGTGTCTCGCTTGGAGGAGCCGCGCCCCCTCCTCCCTTCCCCCACCCCTCGCCCTAGCCTTGGGGTTCGGGGCCCAGCTCCCCCCGGCCCCACGGGAGGGGTGGTGGCAGAGCACCTTGCGCCACGGAGAAGGGAAAAGAGGGTAGAGTTCCCTCCCACCCCCCATCCCCACCCCTCAAAAAACACCTGAGAGCCTGGAGCTGTTGGGTCCCCAGTCTTTGGAGTATTTGTATTCCCCCCACCCCCGTGGCCAGGCTGAGTTCCCAAGTGAAGTCACTCCCGGGAGAAGATTTGGGGTGTTGACAGGTCAGGGGACCCGTAGTGTGTGGCTCCAGGGTGATGGCTGGGGCTCTGGTGTGTGTCTTTGTCTGAGAGGCCGGGATGGGTGTGTTTGAGGGAATGGGTGGGGACGCCTTATTTTCTCTGTGACTCCGCTGCCCCCCCCCAGGCCACTGTGGGGGGTCTTCACCCGCCACCTGTGCTCCTGCAGGACAGGGAGGGGGCAAACCCAAAGGGAAGGAGGGGGGAGGGAGTCTGGGTGAAGAAGCCCTTTCAGGTCAGGCTCTTTCCTGACCCCTCGTGCCCCAGGGACAGCCTCCCCTTCTCCTGACCTCCAAACACCCAGGGCCAACCGATTGGTCAGCATGTCCGGGCACCACAGGGCGTTCTAGGTTAGCACGGTAGCTTTCCAGGATGTGTACAAGGCAGTACCGCCACCTGCCCTGCAGCTCACGGGACAGGGAGAGGCCGGGGTGCTGTACCCTGAAATGCTGACCGTCTGAAGCAGGAGGAGACAGTGTGAGCTGCTGGGGTTCCCACCAGTCTCCTCTGAAGGCGGGACTCTGGGTGCAGGTAGCCCCACCAGGAGTTTCTTTGTTCGTTTGTTCATGGAACAAACTGTATCTGGTGTCTGTGATGTACCCGGCACTGGAGTCAGTTCTCTTCCTCACTTCGTCCCGATCGTCAGACCCCCGGGACGTTCTCAGTTTGCCCAGGCCACACCTGAAGCACTAGGTCCCCATCCCGCGGCAGACTGGGGTCCCTGAGGCTGCGTGGCCAATTCCGCCTTCCCCTTTCCGATACCAAGTACCCCCACCCCATCTGCTGCTGGCGTGGGCCCAAGGCGGAGGATGTGGTCAGCAGGGGAGAGGGGGAGAGGTGCTTCTGGCAGCCCCTCCTGCAAATTCAAGGACAGTTGGGCCACGCCCCTCAGGAGCCCACTGCCCTGAAGGCACTCGCTCCGCAGCTGGAGGGCCGGTGTAGAGCCCATGTGGGCCTCCAGAAGCATCCAGGTGTGTCCTTTCCGACTTTGAAATGATCCCCACAGTGGGTTCCCGGGAGCCAGAGCCTTGCCCTGTGACCCACAGGCAGGGTCGTGGAGGGAGAGACTTAAAGCAGAGATTGGGGTCACTGTGACGAGGTCAGAGGTCAGAGGGGCACGGGGAGTAAGACTCCCCTTCTCACTAACTGGCTCCCTGTTGAGTCTGAACCGCACGCAGCCAAAGCTCTGTCTGTGCAATGTGGCCCTAAACGCCTCCGGGGGTCACCCATCTCCCATTGCTCACTCATCACCCTCTACTTCACCTCTGGCTCGTCTCCCTGTCCCCTCCCTCTCCCTCCGTCACCAGGCCCTATCCCCCTACCTGAAAAGCTCCACTATTGGATGGCTCAGGAGCCGCTCTCTGCCTCTACCTTCCCTTTTTATCGGGCCTGGGCTCCCAGAGGGGAGAGCTGCAGGGTGGCTTGGAGACAGTAGAATGTCCCCCTGTGCTGTGAGAGTTTGTCTCCAGGACATGGGACCAGATCTGTCTCGTCCCCATTGCATCGGTTTTGTCTAGCCCCAGACCCTGCATAATATACAACGCATGTAAAATACAGCTTCTACACACATTTTGGTGATCCAAACAGTGTTTTTCCTCGTATTTGCATTTGTTGCCAATGCTAAAAAAAACAAAACAAAACAAAAAACAAAACAATTTCACATACAAATATCGATTTTTGGACCCTATTGAAAAAACAGGTGATGTGGTGCGCTGAGGCAAGAGCCAGCGAGTGACAGTGCTGACCTTTAGACAGAGCACCCCCTCCAGCCTGCCCGGCCCCACCTGCCTGTTCATTCAGTAGCAGAGCTGGCGGCTGGCTCTGCAGGCTTGGGGTGGAGGCCAGAAAATGTTTGCTCTGTGGTGACCTTCGCTTGCATGTGTCTTGCACACGCGGGTATGCCCTTCCTCCCCCGTGGCCACGTTAGAGCGTGCACAGAGCAGCACCCCCTGGGTCCTCGGGCTGCGATGGAGTGAGCCCGAATTCCTCCCGCCAGAGCCCCACTTTCTCCTCTTCGCCCATCTGCGCCCCTCCCCTAGGCTAGAAGGGTTCAGCCACCAACACTTGGTTTAACTCTCACTTTCCCAGGAGCCAAGGTCCTAGGCCCAGTTCTCGCTGAAGATTCTTTGGGGAGGACCTCACTCTGGGCTCAGTTTACCCATGCGTCAAGAGAGAATTGGAAGTCATAAGCTTCCCCTTTGTTCGGACTTTCTAGGGCTTGAGACCAAGCTGCTCTAGTGTGAGTCAGGCAGGAGAGATGCGGGGGGGGGGGGGGGGGGGGGGGGGGGCTAGATTCGGAAGTCACTCAAAAATATCAACAGTCCCTAACCATGAATGAAACCAGTGGGCATGGCCACGTAGCTGGGGCAGGGGCCAGAGGCCAGCGCTGGGCACCAGGCACTCGGCATGGCCCTGGAAGGGAGGGTGCCGCCTTCCTGGATGAGGGTCTGCAGGAGCCCTCCGTTGGAGGGACAGCAGAGCACCGCAGTTGAGAGCACAGGCTTGGACCTTGCCTGGGTTTGAATCCCACTTGGCTGCTGTGTGACCTTAGGCAAGTCATTTAACCTCTGGGCTTGGCTTAAATAGCCCCATGAGAGGGTAAGCTGGTGTTTGAGAGGCGGTGCTGGGTGGTGCTTTAGAGCCGGGAGGAGTCCAGGTGCAGGGGCTGGGGTTCAAGCCGGAGGGTCTGTGGGGGCCCTCCCAGTGCCTTGGCCTGTAGCTCTGCCGGAGGGTGGCCTGGCCCTCACCTCCCAGCTCTGCTATCCAGGCGCTTTGCCTGCCTGGCTTGTCCCCAGGCGTTCTGCCCCAGGCAGCTGGGCCTCAGGCCAGAGCCTGGATCAGCATCCCCAATAGACTCAGGGTTTTCCCCAAACTACCTCTCCCTCCCCTACTCCCCTGGTCTCAGGAAGCTGTGGCAGTTGGGCCTAGAGGGGCCAGTTAAAGCCACGCCCCTCTCCTATCCACCCACCTTTCCCCGTCCCCACCATAGCCTGGCCACAGTCTGGGGATGGAACAGGTCCAGACTCAGGTTAGCCCCCACTCTGGAGCCTAGTAATGTTAGGGTTGGAAGAAGCAGGGGGCATTTTTTCAATGTCAGGTACTCCGTGCCCAGCACTGGCCATCGCTTTCTCATTTAGTGCTGAAAACAGCATTAACCCAGAGCGGGGATTTGAGCCCAGCTCTGTGAACCCCGAGGTTTGTGCGAAACTGGCTGCACCTCTGTCACTGACTACATGGCCTTGGACAAGTTGTCTTCTGTGCCTCAGTTTCTCCTGATGTGGAATGGGATAATAACTGCTCCCCTTTCCTAGAGTTGTGGGGAGGATTAAAGAACCCCTTACAGGTAAAGCACAGGTAGTAGTGCCTGCAATTTAATTATTACTTCTGCCACACCTTGCTGGGATATGCAAATGGGCTGGGCTGGCCCCCACACCAGCTCCTCCCTGGGCTTTCACCAGTCCTGGGAGAGGCAGAGAATGTCCTGAATGCCTTTGGGTATTGGGTTGGGCCTGGGGGGGCAGGGGTGTGGGCTACACCTCCTCCTCCTGGTCAGGACTCAGCAAGGCTGTGGAAATCCCTGCCCCAAGGCAGTCCTGCCAGAGCAGGGAGATCCTCCATGCCTGCCAGCTCCGACCCTGTGTCTCCTGGAGAAGCAGGGGGCCCACGTTTAACATGGTTTAGTGGTAAAAAGTAGCATCTTAGATCCTGCTGTGTGACCTTGTGCAAGTTGCTTACCCTCTCTGAGCCTCAGATCTCTCGTTTACAAAAAAGTTGGATGGTACTGTACCTACCTGCCTTGTAGGGCCACAGTGAGGATTAACTGAATGAATGTGCGTAAAGTGCTATGCATGGCATTGAGTATCCACTAAGGGTTTGCTCTTAATATTAGTTCTCAAAAGCCCTGAGCAGAAAGGGGATGTTAAGGCCACTTTTTTATTTTATTGATTTGAGAGAGAGAGAAATATCAATCAGTTGTTTCCCATACTTGCCCAACTGATTAGGAATTGAACCTGCCACCTTTTAGTGTATGGGATGACACTCCAACCAACAGCCACACTGGCCAGGGCAGCCCCACTTTTATAGTAAAAAAAATAAATAAAAAAAATAGAGGGTCAGGGGTGAAAGTCTTTACTCAGTTTCATATCTAGAACTTAGGGAGGATTCTGCCCACTTTCCCCTCATTCACTCACAGAATACAAGACAAGACCTGTCAGAAAGACCCAGTAGGACCTACCCTGGGCTCCAGCTGCGTCCCCGACATATCTGTTATCAGCTTTCCTGCCACCACTCCCCTGCTCGGGGAGGGAGGGGGGGCGCCGCAGTGGGAGCTGCAGATGGAGGAATCTGCACCGGGACTCGGAGGCCCAGCCTTCCCTCGCCTCCCCCCTCAGCCTCACCCCAGGGACAGCGGTGGAGTGCTGAGGGGACATGCTGTCCCCTCTCTCAGGGCCTGGCACACAGATGGCTTCAGGAAGGGCTTGCTCAGGTCCAGGGTTTGGCGTGCTTCTCGCTCAGAATGTAAGTCAGGCCCTGGCTCTGACCTCCGAGGCCCAGTACATTGCCATTTCCTTTTCACCTCTACCCTCTCCTCCTGCCCCTATCCCTCACTTCCTGTCCCTACCCCTTACTTGCCCCCTGCCCCCATGCCGGCCTCCTCACTGCTCCTGAGCACACCAGGCACGGTCCCCACCCCACCCCACGCCTCTGCCACCACAATAGCCACAAGCACAGCCCTCTCAGTAGGCCTTTCCTGACCCCACATACAATTTCATCCCCTACGCTGGGCGTTCCTCGCTTCTCCCTTTTTCCCCCTTTGAGGTCCCGCTGTCTGGCATATATCCCACTTCCTTTGTTACTGTCTGCCTCGGGTTAGAGTCTAAGCTCCTGGAGAGCAGGGCTGTGTGCTTGGCTCGTGACTGTATTGCAGATCCAGGAGCAGTGCCAGGCACGTGTAGGTGCTCAGCAAACCCTCACGGAGCTTCTGGGGCCAGGCATTATCTCTAGGCCACGTCTGGCCGTGTGACACTGAACACGGCACTAATCTTCCCTCCTCTGAGTCTCAGTCTCCTGAGCTGTAAGGTATATGCTCTAGTGGGAATAAGACAATTGTGAAGTTTAAGTGAGTCAAAATATAGAAAGTGCTTAGACTCTGAGTGTTTCATAAATGTTGGCTGTTACTAATACTTAGATCTATACCATTATTATCCCTATTTTAGTGATCAGAAAATGGAGGCACACAGAGAGTACGTGACTTACCTCAAGCTTCATGGCAAGAAACAGTGGTGACCTGGGTCTACCCAGGAATGCCTGAATCTGGGCTCAGGGCTCCTATGCTAGACCATCCCTGTTCCATCCCTCGATAGAGGCTCCTCAGGGAAGGAGGGAGAGGTGAGGGCTGTGGCTACAGAAGGGCTCTCCTCTTCAGGGAGCCTCTGCTCTCCCAGCCGTCTCTCCAGTGGCCACCACCTGTCCACTGGTGGACACCCCGCCAAGGGCCCTGGCCCAGCAGCCAGTGGCAGGTGACCATCCTGCCCCCCACCCTCCACTCCTGTTGCTCCCCCTGAGTGTTGGGCTGCCCACCTCACACAGGCAGCAAGGCCCACCCCTGCCTCCTCCCACACCCACGGAGGCTGCCACAGAGGCTGGGAGCGGTGAGCTGGGGCTGCAGTGGGAGCATCACAGGCTATTAATCACCACCAAGGACGTGCCCCCGGGAAGGGACGGACTGCGCTGGCGGGGAGGGAAGGCCGAGGCCAGAGCCAGAAGCCAAGCCTGGTAGGAAGGGCAGTGGGAAGAAGTTGTTCCCAGTTTCTATTGCTCAGTCTTGGGACAGTCCCAGTGCTTCATCTTGGTCTCCTCACCTGGGAAATTTGTGAGCTGGGTCACATGATTTCCAAAGTCCCTTCCGGCTCAGGCATGTTCCAGGGCCACTGGAAAGGTATGTATGATGTATTGCCATTTATTTAACCACATCTGCTGATTGACACTTGGATTGTGTCCAGCCTTTCCAGCCCTGGGGGCCTGGATTATTGTTCTGCCGCAGTTCTCCATCCTGGCTGCCCAGCCGCCTCAGGCCTTCTCCCTCCCCTTACCCCCCTATTTACTGCCCCCCCCCCCCCAAGGGCCTGCCTGGTGCTGTCCACACCAGTGGTGCTGAAAACAATGGGACTAGTGGGAGGCCTGGGCTGCACACCAGAGACCAAGAGCAGAGAAGGAGATAAAGTCGAGGGAGTTCAAAGTTCAGTCCCTGGCACTGACCCTCACTGGCTGAGCAAGTTGCTTAACCCCTCTGGGCTTCAGCATCCTTATCTGTAAAATGGGGTTACTAAGAAGATTGAATGGCAGCAGCAGCAGCAATGTAAAACATTGGCATGTTGAGAAAATAGATGATAATTTTACTCTATTATTTTGGAGACAGTAAAGCATAGTGATTAAGCTTTTTAAAAAATATACTTTATTGATTTTTTTTTTTTACAGAGAGGAATAGAGAATTAGAAACATCAATGAGAGAGAAACACCAATCCGCTGCCTCCTGCACACCTCCCACTGGGGATATGCCCGCAACCAAGGCACATGCCCCTGACCAGGATCTTCCAGTCCGCAGGCCGATGCTCTATCCATTGAGTCAAACCGGTCAGGGCATGATTAAGCTTTTGAACCCTGGAGTGATGCCTGGATTTGAATCCTGGCTGTTACTGGATAATCTTGATCTTGTGCCTCAGTTTCCCCATATATAAATTAGGATGATTAATATTATAGCCCCCGTGTTGGGATGTTGCAAGATTAGGTGATATCATTTACATGAAGCAGTTGTCACATGACAGGCGTTCCCTAAGTGCCAGCTGTTGTTATCACTTTCCTCCATGTCTGCTGTGCTCTGGGGCTGGGGCTAGAGGGAGGCAGCACCTTGTCCTGCAGACACCCTGGCCTCTGGCCCAGCCCTGCCACTGGCTTTCTATGTGGCTTTCAGCAAACCACTGTTTTCTTCTGGCCGTCAACCTCCGCATCTGTAAAATGGGGCTAATGATACCTCCTGCGGGCCCCTCGGAAAATAGCTTTGTTCCTGTAGGATCGCATGCAGGAAAGCCAAGATATAAAAAGTTACAACTTCCCAAACACTTAAAGAATTATTCACCCAGCGTTTGTCACGCCCTGACTGAGAGTTAGAAATAGCAAGATGATTAAGGCATGGGGCTTGCTTTCCGGGAGCTCTCGGGTTTCTTGCTGAATCGTTACCCCCTTCAAGGCTCATTCCAGTGGCACCTCCTGCAGGAAGCCACCTGAATCCCTCCCGCCCATGCCCTCTGGAAAAGCTGGAGCCTTCCCGGCCACAGGTTACCGAAGGCCTTATTTTGTCTGCCTTCCTGATTGGTACGCTTACCCCAGGATCTGTACGTTGCCCTGGCCTGCTGGCCTGGTGCAGGCACCTGAGGAGTGCCTGGGCTCGAGGAGATAGGCTCCTCTGCAATCTCCACGTTGCAAGTTACATAAACTCACCTGCTTATGGGAAAGGGACATGTTTTGATTCAAGAAACAAACAGTGAGGAGTGTAACTGGCTGTAGGCATGCCTGACCCAGGTGCTTAGAGCCGCTGTGACCTGGTGGGTGGGATGGATCCGCTGGTCGGCCAGGTCTGGGTGGAGACAGCCCTACTGAACCGGGGGCCGAGGAAGCCTTTCCCTGAAGAAAGTGCTGAGCAGGAAAGTCATCCCAGGCCCATTCAAAAACCACTGACGGGGCGAAGGCGGTGGGGCGGAAATCAGGGGCATCTGTAATACTGTCAACAATAAAAAATAAATTTAGAAAAGAAACCACTGAAGTGCATGAGCTAGGCAAGACTCGGGTCCAATCTGCTCTTCAGAAGATTCATCTGATCGCATGTATAGGAGGGGGTTGGCGGGGAGGCCTGGAGGCAGGCGAGGGGAGGTTGTGGGGGTGCAGGGAGCTGATTCAGACATGCAGGCTAAGGAATGAAGCTGCAGCCCCTGGCCTTACGGGGGAGCACAAGTGAAGCAGGTGAGGGCAGGCGGAGGGGATCCCTGTCCCACTCAGCACCTGAAATCCCCTCTGGTAGCTGCTTTTTCACAGGGACTTATTTTAATAATAATATCGACCCAGAGCTGACCCTCCCAAACACAGCCATCCACGCAATGGCATTTTTCCAGGTGAGGGCTTGGGTTAAGGATACCCTGGGGGTTGCCTGTGCTGAGAGACAGCCGGGGGACTGAGGATCTTAGCATCCCAGAGTGAGAGTAAGAAGGCCTGACTGATATCACTTAGTCCGACTGATTCCCAGACAGAAGCACACCCAGGGTCTGCCTCCCGCTACCCCACTTCCTCCCTGTTGCAACTTTATCCCTGTCTCATTTTGAATTGCTGTCTGCCTGGGTCTGCCTTCGGGAGCCTCAAAGGACAGAGTGCATGGGACCTGAAGCCTGATGGCCTGAGTTCAAATCCCAGCTGTGCTAATGGCTAGGTGTTGGCAAGTTATGTAGCCCACCTGTGCCTCAGCATTCTTTCCTGTAAAACGGGGATAACAGTAGCTAGTTCCTATCTCCTTGTGATTGTTAATGATTTAATCCATAGTGTTAGCACAGCACCTGGCAAATGGCAGATGCTCAATAAATATCAGGCAGGCCTGGCCGGTGTGGCTCAGTGGTTGAGTGTTGGCCGGAGGTCATGGTTCGATTCCTGGTCAGGGCACATGCCCAGGTTGCGGGCTCGATCCCTAGGAGGGGACGTGCAGGAGGCAGCCAATCAATGATCCTCTCAGTGTTTTTCTCTCCCTCTCCTTTCCTCTCTGAAATCAATAAAGATATTTTTTAAAATATTAGCCAGTATTGTTTTTCTCTCAGGATAAGGACAGACCCCCTTCTCTTTACAGGCTCCCGCCTTCTACCTACTCCTGGACTGGATTCTTAACATCTGGTTGCCAGTGCTGTCACCATCCAGATTTCCTTCTCTGGCCCCGCTCCAGGCGGTCAGGCACACTGAGGTTCAAGTCCTCCTCTATTTTTTACAGAAAGGAAGGGGGAGGGATAGAGAGTTAGAAACATTCATGAGAGAGAAACATCAATCAGCTGCCTCCTGCACACGCCCTACAAGGGATGTGCCTGCAACCAAGATACATGCCCTTGATCGGAATCAAACCTGGGACCCTTCAGTCCACAGGCTGATGCTCTATCCACTGAGTCAAACTGGTTAGAGCCAAGTCCTACTCTTTTGCTCACTTGCTCCCTAAGCCTTGAGTTAGTATAATGCCAGCTTCTATAACAAATAAGCCCCCCTATCTCAGCAGCCTAACACAATAGAAGTTTACTTCTGGCTCATATAAGGTGCCGAGCGGGCATCCTCCCACACCCAGAGACCCAGGCTCTTCCTATCTTGTAGATCCACCGTCTTTCAGGGTCTTGGACACACACGTTTCTATTCTCATCTCATCGATGAAATCAAGTCCAGTGACCACACCTGGACACCAGGGAGGGAAGAGGTATAATGCCCACAGCTGCCTGCCAGCACAGCTCTGAATTATAGGAGACAAAACAGTTTGGGTGGGCAGTTGGCTATCTTTGCTGGAACCATAATAAGTTAACCTCTCAGGCCCTGTTCTTCCTCCATAAAATAGAAAGCATTGCTCAATGTGGCCTGGCTGTACAGCTCTTTACATTTACTAAAATCGTTAAAGTGTACACTTTAGAGGAATTTTGTGATATGTAAGTTATACTCAAGCTGGTGGGTTTTTGTTTGTGTGTGTTTTTAATCCTCACCCAAGGATATTTTTCCATTGATTTAGGGAGAGGGAAAGTCAGGGAGAAACATGATGTTAAGGAAACACACCGATTGGTTGCCTCCTGCACGTGCCCTGACCAGGGCCCAAGAGGGGGAGGAGCCTGCAACCAAAGTATGTGCCCTTGACCAGAATCGAACTGGGGACCCTTGGATCTGCAAGCTGACGCTCTATCCACTGAGCCAAACTGGCCAGGGCTCCTCAAACTGTTTTTAGAAAATGGGAAGTATGTTGCTCTCCTTCTCAGGGTACTTATGAGGACTCAGTGACTTTTCTTTTCTTTTTTTAAAAAAATATATATTTTATTGATTTTTTACAGGGAGGAAGAAAGAGGGATAGAGAGTTAGAAACATCGATGAGAGAGAATTATCGACCAGCTGCCTCTTGCACACCCCTTACTGAGGATGTGCCCCCAACCAAAGTACATGCCCCTGACTGGAATCAAACCTGGGACCTTTCAGTCTGCAGGCCGACGCTCTGTCCAATGAGCCAAACCGGTTTCGGCTCAGTGACGTTTTGCCAAGCTGCACTGTGTGTGCAGGGGGCAGGGGATTGAAAGTAGGCTTGAATGGGGTTATACAGGGGCTGTAGTTTTCATGGGGCACCTCACTCGAGCCACCTGCCCACAGGAACTGGTAGTGGTTCCATCTTGCCTCTAGCTTGGGAAACCCTGGCCCCACTCTGCAGCCCTCCCCGCAGGTGGAGGAAGGCCCAGCCCATGGGGCCAGAGCTTTTGTGGTCAGAGCCCAGACTGCTGCCAGGAAGAGGGGCTGGCACCTTCCTGCCTGTAGCAGCACAGATGGGAGCCGAGGGCTTCCCTGGGGGCCGGTGGGGACACGCCTGGAGGTGCGAGTCATGTGGGCCCCGGGGCAGCAGTCAGCTTGTGAATGGGCAGATGCAGTGCCAGCTGCACAGGTGCGCCAGGAGCCCCACTGCCCGGCCAGGCAGCTCGCAGCTGCTCCTTAGAGCAGAGGCAGTGGCGATGGTGGAGGTAAAACTTGGGGGAAGGTCCCACTGATGCCAGACAAATGCCTTCAGCCTCAGTGCCCCCCGAAGAAAGGAGCTGGTCCCTTCTGCCTAGACTGCTGTGAGGACTAAGGGGGGTACCTGTGAGCACCTGGACCAGTGCCTGCACCCACAGGAACTGAGTGAGTGTGGGCGCACCTTTGGCCGGGGTTCTGCCCTCTTCCGCCCTCACTCTCCTCACTGGACACTGAGGGACCAGAGGTGATCCAACTTCCTGACCTGGGAGCCACCTCAGCACTAGCTGTCTGACCTTGGTCAGGGTAGTCTCTGTGCCTCACCCTCTGCACCCTTGAGAGGGGGTAATAATAATACCCACCTCATGGAGCAGGGAGGAGTGATGGCATCCTTAAAAAGGGGCCTGGTGCGTAGTGGGTACAATTTAAATGTTAGATGCTGCTGCTGCTGTTGTCATTCTTTTCTTCATCATCAGGCCCAGAGAAGCAATGTGACTTGCTCAAGGTCACCCAGCTAGAAAGTGGTGCGCGTTAGGATCAAGGCCAAGGCTGCCGAGCCCCAAGGCCCGTGCAGCTTCCATCTCTCCCCACCGCGCCTCTTCAGGCACGTGGGCAGTAAGTGGGTCAGAGGCAGTGAGTACCTGGGGGGATGACGTGGCAGCAGGGACCGTGTGTGGATTAGTTCCTTGTCTCCTGCTGACACCTGGCAGGGAGCAGGGAGCAGGCCTGAAGGGAAGGGAGGTGGGCAAGGAAGCGACCCCCAAATACTCATTGTCCTAAGAGAGACACACCCTGTCTGAATCCTGAGACCCCAAGAGACAGGAATGGGCAGGAGGGAAGGCTTCTTGGAAGAGTGGGACCTGAGCATACTGAGACGCAAGAGCTGGGGCAGGGGGTGTGGAGGGAGGAAGGGAGGTGAAGGCAGGTAGCAGGAATGTGGAAGAGGCTGCAGAGGGACATTCAAGCTGGAGAGAGGCGGTGCGGAGCATGAACTGAACCTGGGGTGAGGGGGCAATTAGTGGGGCTAAAATCCACTCTGGCTGTGCCCCTGACCCAGCCTGGTGCCCAGAGCAGCAGGGAGGAGCCAGGCACCAGCAGGCCCTGCAGGAGGGAGCAAAGGGCTCCTAGCACCTTGCAGCTGCTCATCCAGCTCCCCAGGGATGTGGGCACAGCCCAAAGTGGGAGCGTTGCACACGTGTGTGCATGTGCCTGCACACGGGCCCTCCCACCTCAGCAGCCCTGGGGGGTCCACACACTCCAGGAGAAGTGGGTCAGCAGAGCAGCCCAGTGTGTTTCCTGGTGGACAGCAGGGGGCGTGTGCTCCCCAGCACCCCTGGGGAGAGCCCACACTCCACAGGAGGCTCGGGCTGGCAGGCAGCCTCACTGTTCCCGCTGCATCAGCCAGCGACTCGCTGTCCCGGGATCCTCCCCCAGGCGGGGTGGATGTTTGACAGAGTGAAAGCTGACCCTTCCAGCCCTGAAACCAGGGAAGACTGGTGGGAGACAGCGCCCACTTTAGCCCAGCTCCCCCCTGCAGCTCTGCCCCAGCACCATCTGTGACTGCAGCCAGAGGGTCCAGTGATATCCAGCCAGCCAGGAGCTGGGACTGCAGACTTGGTGACGGTGCATGGCAGGGTCGGGTTCAGCACACTGAGTGGGGCGGAGGGAGGGGACAGGGTTGGGTCTCTGGAGGCCTGCCACCACCCCTCCCTCTGGGGGTCTGACATGGGCTAGAGACACGGAGGGCACTCATGTGGCATTTCAGATGGGCTCCTGGCATATGTTGAGGCTGAAAGAAGTAGGAGAGGAAAAGCAGTAGGCAGGGAGGCTTCTATTGGAACAGGCTTATTCATGAATGGAGGAGAGGAGGCTGAACAGGGGGCAGGATGCTGAGGAGGAAGGGGTGGGAGCCAAGCTGAGGAGGGAAGGGGGCCCCCAGCTCCCCGCCATCTGGGAGCACTGCAGATGGGGCTGGGGGGGAGGCCAGGAAGTTCCCTCCTGATGTTCCTCCTCCGTGCGAAGTGGGAGGCTGGGTCGTGCAGAGGGAAGGGGAACACAGAGGAGGGTTTGGGTCTAGGAGAGCGGCTGAGCCAGGGAGAAGATGCTGGCTCACGGAGGACTCACCTGGCTCCCAGCCTCTGGTGGAGCACAGCCAGAGAGCATGTGGATTATACTGAGAGCCCGCCCCCTGACACAGAGCACTTCACAGGCTCCAGTCTGCCAACTCACTGGTCCTCACCACAGCCCAGAAGAGAAGGGACTCTTTCCTCTCAGAGAGGGGAAGCTGAGGCACAGGGCCATGCAGTAACTTGCCCAAGGCCAACCAGCTAGCAAGTGACAGAGCTGGGGTTTGAAGCCGGCCCTCTGGCTCCAAGTCTGTGCTTTCCCTCAGCCCCGGGGGGTCTTGCAGAGGGTGGCTGTGAGGGTGAGTGTTGGGTGGCACACCTGGGGTGGAGGTCGAGGGGCGTGCGGGGAGCAGAGGAGGCTCCAAAGAGGCCGCTCCTGTCAGCAACGAGTGCAGTGCCGGCCACTCCCGCTGCTGCACGTACCGCCCCCAGCCTGTCCTCCCCCGTCAGACAAGACATGCAGGCCCAGAGGGCACCCACTGTCACCCAGGCCTGGACTCCCCACGACAGCTCTCGGCCCCAACACCATCTGGACACAACCTGTACCTCCTGGGTGGGTGTGTCCAGCTCTGTAGACACTTGAAGGGGTCAGTCGGGGGGAGGGGGGGGTCTGTGGGACTGGCGCTCTGTCCTCCTGTCTGGGCCCAGGCAGGGTCCTGGGACTCCAGCAGTGGGTGGCTCTGTGTACCTCAGCTGGCTGTGTGTCATCGTGGCGCTGGAGGGACTGTAAGCTGTGGTGGGGGTGGGGCCGTATCTGCACCATCTGTCAGAGTTCTGAGACTGCAGCTGAAGTATCTGATAACATGACCTCTGCCCTCAGACTTGCCTTCCCCACTCCTGCCTTATTTTTGTCTACAGCCCATATCCCCCTTTCTCATAATACATACTCCATGTGTTCACCACGCATATGACCATCTCCCGAAGGGAAGGCCCGAGGCAGGATTCTTACCGTCTGTCCAGTGCAGTGTCCCCTGGGCTCGGTGACACTGGCCGAGGACAGGTGCTGATCAGCACTGTGAATGGGACCACTTCTGTGAATGCCGTCCCTGCATGGCCCCCCCTCCCTCTCTCTCTCTCTCTCTTTTCCTCTTTCCCTCTCTCTCTCTCTTTTTCACCATTTACTTGATGCTGAATTAATTGCTGACCATAAGCTTTTGTTCTTTCCATTTCTTCTGGGCCATCCTTCTCTCCTGTGCACTCCTCCACGGGTGTAAGAACCTGCCCTTTCTCAGCAGGGTCCCCTCCGTGCGGGTTAACCCGCCGTGAGCTCTGGGTGGTCTGCCCGCATCTTGGGGTGTTGTTCCCCCGGATGTGCTCGGTGACCAGATAATCTACTTCTAAACCCTCGCGCTCTGCAATGCTCGCTGCATTGCTAAGCACATGCGGCAAAAACTCAGCACTCCGTTCTGGCCACCGGCCCCAAGTCTAGCCCCACTGTGTGGCCCAGGCACACCCCCGCTCCATCACTGTAATGACGAGTGGCACACATTGCTTCTGCAAAGTGACACGAAGATCTGAACCTCTTGAATTGCATGATTTTGTGGGGTTTTCTGGGTCAGCTGAATAGCAACCCATTTTTGGAGGTCACCTCTAGCTGCTCTCAGGAAGAGCTGTGGCATGTCTTTGTGTCAGGATCATCCCTGACACTGTCTGGATGATAGCAAGAGACAAATAGGCTGGCAGTGCCCACGGGGAGGGGGTGGGAGGGTGACAGTGCCTGTCTCTGGGGGTGGGGGTAGCTCAGCTGGTCCGGAAGCTTGGGGAAGGTAATACAGCAAAGGTGCTTGTTGCCCCCTGTGGTCATCCTGGGCCTGGTGTCTGGCCTCCAGGGATTCTGGTGCTGGGGAGGGGAGGGAGAGGTGGAGGATGGGGCCCTGGCCTGATGTCACACTCCATGCCGCCCCCCCTCACCCCACAACAGGGAGAAGATGAGCGTGGGCTGCCCAGAGCCCGAGCCACCCCGCTCCCTGCCCTGCTGTGGGCCAGGGACAGCCCTTGGGCTGGGGACAGGCGTGCCCCTCCTCACCGAAGACATGCAGGCCCTGACCCTCCGCACCCTGGCCGCTAGCGACGTCACCAAGCACTACGAGCTGGTGCGGGAGCTGGGCAAAGGCACCTACGGGAAGGTCGACCTGGTGGCCTACAAGGGCACAGGTGAGTGTCTGGAAGGTGGCTGGTCTCATGGCTTGGGTGGGACTTAGCCGGGCTCTCAGGTGCTCTCTGCGGGGCCAGGAGGCCATCAGGGAGGAGAGGCCGTGGTCCAGGTGAGGAGGATGCAGCCTGAGTGGCCCAGGACAAGGGGACCGGGCAGATGGGACAGAGGAGGAATCTAGAGGCAGAATGTCCAGATGTGGATGCTTTGGGAGCATCCCAGGTGCCTCTGGAGCTCAGGAGGAGTCAGGGTCAGGGCCGGTGGTGGTGCTGGGAGAATCACCAGCTTATAGTGATAGCTGGCCCCAGGGAGATGGACAGACTGTGGGTCCCCCAGAACAGGGCGACCTGCATGAGCTCCCACATTTGCACACACCTGGGGCAGGGGGCTCTATGCCGACTGAAGGCAACAGGAAGATCACTGGATGTGAGGTCACCTGAGGTTTGCCACTTGCTGTGTGACCTTAAGCAAGTGACTTAACCTCTCTGTGCCTAGGTTTCATCCTCTGCAAAACAGGGTAGCATTAGTGCGCAGCTCATAGGATCACTGTGAGGAGTCAGTTGTGAATGGGAATTGCTGAAGGCAAGGCAAGTGCTCTGGGATACAAGGGTGCCTGCCCCAGCAGAGTCAGGGACACTAGTATGTGCCTTGCGGGCCCTCACCTCCCCGTGTTTAATTCCTTCTCATTCACTCATCCATTAAAGCAGACATTTGCTGAGCACGTACTGTGCATCAGACTCCTGTAGTCCCTGGAGACATAGCAATAAACAAAGCACAGTCCCTGCTTTCCGAAGTCGTGTTCTTGTTGGGGGAGACACACATGCTAAATAAGTCTAGTGTGTCAGGAGGACAATGAAAGGGGGAGGGGGGGCAGCTGCAGGCTGGGTCTGCCCCTGGGGCCCCATCGGACCCTGGGACAGGCTGTGCCGGCAGGCAAGGGTTGTGTCAAGTGCAGGAGGGAGGAGCGGGGCGCTCACCACTGTTGCCCTGCCAGGCACGAAAATGGCGCTGAAATTTGTGAACAAGAGCAAGACCAAGCTGAAGAACTTCCTGCGGGAGGTGAGCATCACCAACAGCCTCTCCTCCAGCCCCTTCATCATCAAGGTCTTTGACGTTGTGTTTGAGACGGAGGACTGCTACGTCTTCGCCCAGGAGTACGCGCCCGCAGGGGACCTCTTCGACATCATTCCTCCGCAGGTTCGCGGGCGGCTGAGGGCGGGGAGCGAGGTGGGGCGTGGTCGGGCCGCTCGTTTACCCCATGAGTGTGCACTGAGTCACTGCGGGGAGGGCAGGGGGCTCACAGTGAACGAGACCAAGGTCCCGTCTCTGGGGGGGGACACAGACACTTGGCAGTCAGCCAGTGACAGGCTGCGAGGAGCCCCGGAAGGAAGCAGCCAGAGAGATGGATGCAGGCCAACAGCAGCATCCTCTCCGCTGCGAAGGGCCGGGTGGAGGCACCAAGAGGGAGGCAGCAGGGCCACAGGCTTCCCAGAGAAGCTGCGAGTGGGGAAGCAGGAGGGTTCCGGGCCCAGCTTTGCTGCCGGCCGTGCCAGTTTGAATCTGCTCCGCCCCCTACTGATAAGTGACTAGGTCTCTCCCAGCCTCGGGGGCCCTAAAGAGAAATGGACATAATCGGAGCCCCTGTGGAGCTGACGAGACAGGACAGGATAGGGTGCTTCACCCAGCAGGTGCTCAGCACCGTCTGCCGCTGCAGTTACTGGGGAAAGGGCCAGACCGGGACTAGAGAAGCCCGGTGGGTGCGGGAGGGCAGCTGGTGCTGGTGGGGGAGGGGGCGGGGCCCCAGGAGCGGCCAGGCCCGGGCTGGGGGTGGGATAAGAGAGGCAGCAGGCGGCGGGGCGGCCGGCGGAGGGGAGGGGTGTGGGCTGGGACGGAAGGAGAAGGGCCGAGTTCGGGGAGGGACAGGCGGCTCTGAGCGCGTGTGTGTCGTCCCCCCCGCAGGTGGGGCTCCCCGAGGACACGGTGAAGCGCTGCGTGCAGCAGCTGGGCCTGGCGCTGGACTTCATGCACGGCCGGCAGCTGGTGCACCGCGACATCAAGCCCGAGAACGTGCTGCTGTTCGACCGCGAGTGCCGCCGCGTGAAGCTGGCGGACTTCGGCATGACGCGCCGCGTGGGCTGCCGCGTGAAGCGGGTCAGCGGCACCATCCCCTACACGGCGCCCGAGGTGTGCCAGGCGGGCCGCGCCGACGGGCTGGCGGTGGACGCGGGCGTGGACGTGTGGGCCTTCGGCGTGCTCATCTTCTGCGTGCTCACCGGCAACTTCCCGTGGGAGGCGGCCTCCGCGGCCGACGCCTTCTTCGAGGAGTTCGTGCGCTGGCAGCGCGGCCGCCTGCCCGGGCTGCCGTCCCAGTGGCGCCGCTTCACCGAGCCGGCGCTGCGCATGTTCCAGCGGCTGCTGGCGCTGGAGCCCGAGCGGCGCGGCCCGGCCAAGGAGGTCTTCCGCTTCCTGCAGCACCAGCTCACGGCCGAGCTGCGGCGCCGGCCCTCGCACCGCGCCCGCAAGGCCCCGGGCGACCGCGCGCCCCCCGGGCCGCTGCGCCTCGAGGCGCCCGGGCCGCTCAAGCGCACGGTGCTCACCGAGGGCGGCAGCGGCCCCCGGCCCTCGCCCCCCGCCGTGGGGCCTGTGCCCGTGCCCGTGCCCGTGCCCGAGGCCGGGCTGGCGCCCCCGGGCCCGCCCGGCAGGACCGACGGCCGCCCGGACAAGAGCAAAGGGCAGGTGGTGCTGGCCACGGCCATCGAGATCTGCGTCTGAGCGGCCGCCGCCGCCCTCGGCCGTGCTGGTCCGGTGCGCGCAGCCGGCGGGGCTCTGGGGCCGCCCTGGGCCCGCCGGGCCGTGGCCGCGGTGGCCGTGGTGGCGGCCGGCGGGCAGCACCGCCCGGCCCGCGGGGCGGAGCTCGTAGCAGTAGTCTAGGCAGGACGGCGGCCCGGGCCGTCCATCCGTCTGAGGGCTGGGGAGACGGACACTGAAGGCCTCTGGCCTGGCCTGTGGGGACACCTGGAGCAAGGGAGCTTGCGGGTGGACCCCCAGCACCTCCCTGAACCCCAGAACCTCGGACCAGTTGCCCCTGGCCCTTCGCATCCCCCTGGCAGATGATCCCTCAGCCCCACCCCAGTCCTGCCCTCCTGCCCCCTCCACTCCCTGGGCACAGAAGGCCGGGACTGTGGGGCAGAGAAGAGGCTGAGGACCCTGGGCCAGCTGGGAGGAGGACAGTGAGCGGAGAGCAGGGTTGCTCAGCTGCATCCTGCGAGGTTGGGGGGGGGGAGGGGGGGGAAAGGCCAGCCGCTTGCAAAACGTAGCAGATGTCTGGGTGGTGCAGTCTGTGTGCAGGCACAGGCCTGGGAATCTAGTGACTCCTCCCGCCTTCTGATGACACGGATGGCAGGGCGAGGGCAGCTTGCCTTGGGCCACACAGCCACTGAGAGGTGGCGGTCCTGTAGCCTCACCCTCCTCCCCAGAGGACAGGAGGGCTCCCAGGGCAGGGGAAGGAGTGTAGAGCCCAAGTCAGGATCCAGCTCCCCTGCCCGCCACCTTCCCCAGGCCCAGGGAACCTCAGGCCCCCTCAGGCCTGCTGCCCAGCCCAGAGCGCCCTGGCTGCCGGTGAGGTGATTGGTGCAGAAATTTCCCTGGGTCTCTGCTGGGGTTAAATACGGCAGCCTCGTCCCCGCGTCACACATTCTGGTCCTGGGGTGTGAGGACGGGGTGCTGAGGAAACGGGAGGGCGTGAGTGTGTGTGACAGGTGTGTGCAGTGTGAGCGAGAGTGCGCGCGTGTATGCGTGCGTGCGTGCGTGCGTGCGTGTGTGTGTGTGTGTGTGATGGGTATGATGGGTGTGGTGTGTGCAGTGTGAGCGAGAGTGTGCACGCGTGCCTGCCTGTGTGTGTGTGAGTGTGAGATGGGTGTAGTGTGTGCAGTGTGAGCAAGAGTGCACGCATGTGCGTGTGTGTGTGTGTGATGGGTGTGTGTGTGTGAGATGGGTGTGGCATGTGCGTGCATGTGTGTGTATGTGTGTAGCCTTGTGTGTCGAGTGACTGCGTCCAGAAACCTCAGTAACTCCTCCCTGCCCCAGGGCCCCGCCGGCAGCTGCCGAGGGCATCCAGGCCTGCTTTCACCACCCGCTCAGGGAACCGCCCGGAGGCACCTGCAGGTTGGCCCGGCCCCAGGCAGCAGAACAAAGGGGAGGAGCCCAGCCTCACCCAGGGCTCTCTGGCGCCCTGCCCTCCTCAGAGGCCCAGGACCCGCAATAACCTCAGACGGTGAGGCTGCTCCGCCCCGGCAGGCCGTTCCCCATCCTGCGCCCCTCCTGCCAGGGCCCCTCCTGGCCATTGAGGGTTCTGTGATGGGCCAGGCTGACCAGAGGAGTCCCAGCCGCCCTCTGGCCTGGAGCCCCTCCACCCTCCCCTTTCTCCCACCGCACAAAGGGCTATAGGTCCCCGCCCTGCCTGGGTCCAGTTTACAAACAGGTTGCCCAGGGCCTGCCCCCCCCCCCTCGGCGTGCGCCCTCTCAGACCCACCTCTGGAGCAGGCGTGGGGCCTCGCACCCGGGTAAGTAGCAAACCCCTCCTTTCTCAAGGGCCAGGCCCCCACTGCCCCGGCCGGGAGCCCGCCCTCTGGCACCTCTCCTTTTGCCTTAGGCCGTTCGACATCCTGTCTCCTGCAATAACCAGGAAGGAGATTCCAGTAGCTGTCCCCGCGTGTCCTCCCTCTCCGCTGAGACCCTGTCTGCGTGGCTGTTAGAGCCGGAAGGGACCGTAGTTATATAGCAGCATCTCCAGGGCACGGCCGGCCGGACGCCGGCCCCGCGGGGCTGCCCCGGCCGCCGCTGCGGGCTGCTGGGCACCCTGTGCCCCTTAGGAGAGGTGTTGGTCGCAGATGTTTACCTCAGTTTATGTCACTGTCGAAGAAACAAAAAATAAATAGCAAAAAGTAACACCGTAGACATGAAGACTTAGAAAAAAAAAAAAAAACTTTAAAAAAATCCTCCCCTTGCTATTCCCCTGTGAGGTGTGTCTCCGTCCCCTCCTGGGCAGGCCCCGTCCTTTGGTGCTTCCCAGAGGCCCCTCTGAGCTGGCCTGCAGGGTGTGGGGAGCCCTGGGCGGGAGCAGGGCCACACGTTAGCCAGAGCGGCTCCTGCCAGGCGGAGCCTCGCGGCCCGCCGCCCCTGAGCCCCGCGCTGTGGCGGGGAGCCAGGCTCAGGGCCTGGGTGGGATCCCCAGCCCCACATATATCGACACCCCCCCCCCCCATGTGTTTGTAAATACTCCGGCATCCTTTGGCCCTGAGGAGGTTTTTAAATGTGTTATTCTCTAATCATGACAATTGCTATAAAATAAAAAATTTAGAAAAATGACCACTGGGTGGCTGTCTTGTCTCAGATACAGGGCTGTGGGGTACACAAGTGTGTGCAGTGGGGGCGGCTACTCCAGGCCTCCTGCCACCTCAGACGTGGGGGAGGCCCAGGCAGGGCTGAGCGTGAGGTAAGCAGGCCCCGGGCCTGGGGGAGGGGCGGGGAGGTCCGGAGGGAGCTCCCCGGGCTCAGCGGTCAGCGTGGGTCTGTCCACAGATTCGCCCGGTCACTGTTGGAAACCCTCCAGTCCTCACCCCTAGGTCCCAGCCCCACCCCTACGCCTCTCCGGCTGCCTCCCACCACATCGTGCTCTCTCAGGACCTGGGCCCCTGCCTTGGACTCGCCCAGATCTCCCGGAACCCCTCCCTCCAGGCCCCGCTCCCCTGCGAACTTCCCTGCAGGGTACCGGGCTGCCCTGTGCATTGAGCACTCAGTAGGCTGTGTCTGCCCCGCCCCTCCCCACCAGAATGGAAGTTCCTTCGGAACAGTCAGTGCTGCCCTGGCTGTGTGGCTCAGTTGTTTGGGCGTCACCCTGGGCACGGAGACGTTGCAGGTTCGATTCCTGGTCAGGGCACGTGCCCGGGTTTCAGGCTCCAGTGAGGCAGGCAGGGGATGCTGAAGGGGCGCAGGGGGCAGCTGGTCCATGTCCCACTCTCTGGCATTTATATTTCTCTTTCTCCCTCTCTCTCTAAAAATAAAATAAAATAAAACATTAAAAAAAAAAAAAAAAAAGACAGTATTTGGCAAATTGCTTCTCCCTCCTTGGCACGTGACTGTTAGGGGCCCAGGGGTCATCAGTAAATGAGACAAGTGAGCTGGCCCTGCAACGTATTTTCTAAAGCGGGAAACAGACATTAAGTGGGTTACACGGGGGCCAGCCCCGCCCGGCGGCCGCCCTAAGCACCCTGGGCTGCACTTGCCCTCTCCACAGCCACCGGTGCTCTCCACGCCACACCCCGGCTGGCTGGCAAGGCCCAGGGGCTGTGTTGAGGAGAGGGGCCAGCTGCTGCCAACCCTGAGGGCTGTGGCGTGGAACGGGCTGGAAGGCCCGGACGCAGCCTCAAGCAGGTCCATTTCAAAGATCCGCCCCCCTCCCCGGGCTTTTGGCTTCAGGACAAAAATGGCCCTGCAAGCTGAGCAGCCGGGCCAGCATCCTGAATGGCTTGCCATGTGCGGGGGCCCCCCTCACCCTGAGCACCTGCGTGTGCAGGCCTCTCAGAGGGGACACAAACCTGCCGGCTTCCTCCCACATGTAGCTGTGCCCGTGTCCTGGACCCTTGAATTCCTCAGGGAAAGGGGTCACTGAACTGGAAATCCAGAGAGAGAACAGGGGAGCACCCCCCCCCCCCCCCCCCGCTGCAGTCAACATGGCCATGTCCACCTGCTGCCTCCATTCAGGGGCGAGTCCTTGCTGTGGGAAGAGATGCGAGCATCACTGCCAACACCAGGGACTTAGACCGATTCCCCCCACACGTGCTCCTCCTCTTGGGGCCCTATTAAAGTGCCCCCATTTGAGTAAGCTCTCCCCACTCCTCACAGCCTCCCGGGTACAGCAGTGATGTCCTCTCCAGGCCGTATTTGCTGCCTTTCTAATCCATTACCCAAGACACTGTGGTAGAAGCAGGGTCTGAGGCAGGATCTTAGAAACCAGAACCCTAACGCCAACCCCTCCTATGTGACAGAAACATGTGCCTTTTCTGCCTCAAATAAAACCTGTTTCACGTGGCGGGGAAAGTAGGTTACCTAATTATCTATGAGATAGGAGTTGGGGGTAAGAGAGTGGGGGCGAGGGGAGACAGAGAAAGAAAAATTCACTCAGGCCAGATCAGAAGGTGAAGGGCTCCCAGGCAAGAATTTGATCTATTAAATCCTGTTATTTCTAAACATCTGCCGATGGTCTGCGATAAGGGTGGATGCTTGGAGGCAATAATCACTTTACCCAACAAAAATACTTGGGCGCTGGCCCAGTAGCTCCGTTAGTCAGAGGGCCATCCTGATGCGTCCACCAAGGTTATGGTCTCCATCTGCTGGTCAGGGCACATACATCAACCAGTCGCCCTGGCCAGTGGACAGAGCATCAGCCCGTGCACGGAAAGGTCAAGAGTCTGATTTGGGGTCAGGTCAAGGGCACATACTGGGTTGCAGGTCAATCCCAGCCCCAGCTGGGACACCTGCGGATGACATCCATTGATGTGTCTCTCACATCAGTGTTTCTCTCTCCCCTCCGCCCCTCCTTCCAAACTCTCAAAAAATCAATAGAAAAAAATATCCTCAGGTGAGGATTAAAAAAAGAGAGAACCAACCAATGAATGCATACGTGGAACAACAAATCAATGTTGGTCTCTCTAAAATCCATCAAAAGTGTTTTTATTTTAAAATATATTTATTTTTTTAAATGTTTTATTGATTTTTTTTTTTTTACAGAGAGGAAAGGAGAGGGATAGAGAGCTAGAAACATCGATGAGAGAGAGACATCGACCAGCTGCTTCCTGCACACCCCCCACTGGGGATGTGCCCGAAACCAATATACATGCTTTTGACTGGAATCAAACCTGGGACCTTTCAGTCCGCAGGCCGATGCTCTATCCACTGAGCCAAACCGGTTTCAGCAAATATATATATATGTTTTAAAACAGAGTGCCTGGACTGTTAGTGGAGGGGAAACCTACAAATGCTAACAATATCACTGCTTCCCTTGCTTGATGTACAAATACCACCTTTCTTAACGCCCAATGAGTGGGAGAAGGCCAGCCCTTACCACTAGAGGGCCTCAGTCTTCTGCTGCTGTGGCTTCTGCTCGCTGCTCAGCATCACTGCTGACCTCAGGCATGCCCTGGGGCCGCGATTTCAACCTTTTTCATCTCAGGGCGCACAGAAACGAATTACTAGGATTTTGCTGATCTGACCAAAAAAAATAGGTAGAACCTTGACTCGTTCACACCGATGACAATTGTGTTGGCTGTCGTCATTTGATATTTTGACATTCTAAGGGGAAAGAGGGGAATGCCCCTGACTAAGCAGTCAGGTACTGCGTGTCTTAAAAGTTCTTGCGGCCACCAGTTTTTCAACGAAAAACCGCTCCTCTGGGCTGGTACAGCCATCCTCTTCCCAGGCCGAAGGGGCTTGGTCTGAAGGGCTCCCAGCCTCACCTCACACTGTCAGAACCAGACCAACCCTGTAGCTCCTCGGGTCCTTCCATCTTGCCTGGGTCACCTCCCCTGGACCAGGAACGCTTCCCGCTGAGAGCAGTTAGTGTCCCTTCCTGCCCATGGTTTTCAGTCCGGACTCTCGGTCCATCAGAAAGGTGCCAATAACACTGAACTTCAGAAGGAAAGGGCTTGTGTTCTTGGTTACTTTTCCCCCCAAGAAACATGAGCCCGGTGCAAGTTTCCCAGCTCCTCACCGGTGGCAGCCAAGCCTCAAAGGTCCCAGTGTGCCCGTCACACGGGGCGATGCTTGCTACTCACATCGCTGAGGGAGAGAGTCCCCAAACGGCATATCTCTCTCTCTCTCTCTCTCTCTCTCTCTCTCTCTCTCTCTCTCTCTCTCTCTCTCTCTCTCTCTCAAACGTGCAAAGCCCCAGCAGCCCAGCGAGTGCCTGGTTCTGGGTGGAAATGTGGGCGTGAGGCGAATAACTGAAAGGTGTTTACTGGCAGCGGAGGGGATGAGAATGTTTGTCACCCAGGCCTGGGTTACTGAGCCTTGGGGCAGTGGGAGGGGGTTCAAGGGGCTCCATTGGGGACAGAGGAGGGTGGCCTCCAGGGCGAGTGAGGCTGTACCATTCACATACTTGAAATTTCTCAGAGTATATCTTAAGTATTCTCACCCCCCAACAAAGATGGATATATTTATTAGCTTGATTGTGCTGATCATTTCACAATACACACGCATATCAAAATATCAGTTTGTATACCTTTACATGGGTACAGTCTTCATTTGTCCATTTTACCTCAGTCACACGAAGAAGAAGGAAAAGAAGAAGAAAAAGTCTGGGCACAGTCTGACTGGAGAGAGTGAGCCCCGAGTGGGAACCCTCGGAGTTCAGGAGGGGCCTGGCGTCCTCAGGAAGTGGCAGGGGGCGCCCTCCAGTCGTTCCACCTCAGTGTTAGAGGAAAGCAGAGGGTGATTGCTAAGGTGGAGGGTTGGGGCTATTTAATTACACTTGTGATAAGGACCATAGGATGCCAAGAATGATATAAGATGTAAGGCCATCCATCTGTCTTCGCCTGCTCAGCCCCAACTCCCTCTCTCTGGGTGACAGCAACCCACGTTTCCCTTCCATGATTTTTTTAAAAAAAATATTCTTTTATTGCCCTAACCAGTTTGGCTCAGTGGATAGGGCGTCAGCCTGTGTACTGGAGTCCCAGGTTCGATTCCAGTCAAGAACATGTTTCCTGGTTGCGGGCACATCCCCCACAAGGAGTGTGCAGGAGGCAGCTGATTGATGTTTCTCTCTCATTGATGTTTCTAACTCTTTATCCTTCTCCCTTTCTCTCTGAGAAAAAATCAATTTAAAAATTTTATATATATAAATATATAAATGATGAGAGAGAATCATTGATTGGCTGCCTCATTCCCACACCACTTGGGGGATGGAGCCCACAACCCGGGCATGCCCTGACGGGGAATCAAACCGTGACCCCCTGGTTCATAGGTTGATGCTCAGTCGGGCCCATCCATGTTTCTGATCCACGTGGTTCAAGTAGGGCTGGCTCTGCCTCTTGGCTCCAAGGGTGACCACATGACCCAGGTCTGGTCAGTCAGCCTCCTGCATCCTCTGAGCCATGGAAACTGGCTCCTGCGTGGACATACGACCAGGGTTAGGCGGCTCCCACACCTGTTCTGGAAGGAAGTGTTCTCTTCTCAGGAGAGTTGCTAAGCTTGTGGGATGTAAACCAGGACCTACTGGTAGCCATCTGTGCCACCCCTGGGGGAGACTCCAGCCAAGCATGAAACCTACAGAGTGAATGATACAGGACCAAGAGCTGAGGAAAGATGGATTTTGATCACATTATTTGAGCACAACTATCCATGACTGAAATTAGATCTAAGCAGGTTTTGCAGTTACATGAGTTGATATATTCTCACAAATGCATTTGCCCAGCCAGTGTAGTTCAGTGGTTGAGCATCGGCCAATGAACCAAGAGGTCCCCGGTTCAATTCCGGGTCGGGGCACATGCCCAGGTTGCAGGCTTTATGCCCAGAAGGGGCCGATTGACATCTTTCATCAATGTTTCTAGCTCTCTATCCCTCTCCCTTGCTCTCTCTAAAACCAATAAAAAAAACATGTTAAAAAATTTGAGCCCTAGATGGTTTAGCTCAATGGATAGTGTCAGCCTTCAGACAGAAAGGTCCTGGGTTTGATTATGGTTAAAGGCACATGCACGGGTTGAGGGCTTAGTCCCCAATAGGGGGCGTGCAGAGGCAGCTGATCAACGATTCTCTCATCATTGATGTTTCTATAGCTTCCTTTCCCTTCCTCTCTGAAATCAATAAAAATATCTTTAAAATTAAAAACAACCACATTGAACCCCCCACGAGGCGGGGCACTCAGACTAGCTGAGTTGCCCACTTGTGCTTTATGCCAAGTGCATTCTTTTTTCTTTTATGTTTAAAAAATATTTCATTAACTTAGAGAAGGGGAGGGGAGAGAGAGAGACGTTGATGCCAGGGGGAGGGACCCACTGCCCTGTTCCTGCCAGAGCTGACCATGCTAGGTGTGTTCCCAGGTTGTCCCACGGCGGGCTGGTTAGAGCCTCTCTTTCAGAGATTCAGAGTTGAGACTGAGAAGCCAGTCAGTATCTGCTTAAATTAAAAATATGAGAACTGGGGGAGAAACCAAGATGGCGGCATAGGTAGACACCCAAATGCAGCCTACCACAACAAATTTGAATTTAGAACTGAAAAACAGGGGAAACATCATCCTGAAGTGCTGGACAGCTGGCTGAGAGGAGGCTCTACCCTCTGGGAAGGAGAAGGAAGGTGCGCTGAACCTCAGGAACTGTGAAGGTGGGGAGAACTGTACACGCGAAAAGGCGGCTGCAGAGTTTGCTGCCGGCTTGCTTGCAGAGCACGGAGAGGGCTGGACAAGTTCGCTACTGGCTTACTCCCTGCTCAGGGAGAGGGCGGACAGCTAATGCGCAGCTAGCTTTCTTGTTTGGGAGGAAAACAGAATCACCCTATTGCTCTGATAGATGGCCCCAGACAGGGAGAGGCCAGACTGTCAGGCAGTGGGCAGAGATCTCTCGGAGGTGTGTGAAGCCAGCGGCCATTACTGCAGGACTCAGAAACCAGACCCTCGTAGGGAGGGGCTGAATAAAGCTTGTCTGCACCACCTGAGACTCCACCCCATCCAAGCGGAGCACAGAAGCCCTTCCAGTGGCTAGCTTCCTCGTTCACTGCCAATAGGACTCTCCTAGGGAGGGGCAGACAGGAATCTAAAGCTTGTCTGCAACCAATTGTGTGGGATTTAACAGAGCTTGTCTGTGCCACCCTGAGACTCTGCCCCATTTAAGCAGAATACAGAAACTCTCCTAGCTGAGACACTTCTGATCCTCATAGCCAATTGGCTTGAAGATCAACACTTCCCAGTGATACCAACAACAAGCAAGGCTTAATAACAAGACTGCACACACATCCCACAAAGGGCTACACCAAGACTATCCACCTCAGGTAACTGGGAGGCTGACTCACTGAACCATATAGGACACCTTAGCACACAAAGCCACCCTACCAATTCAGGGAAGCTGTGAAAATGCCTAGATAAGGAAATAGATCACAAACAAAAGAAATAGAGGAAAAGAAGAGACTGGATATAGAGTTCAAAACCACGTTTATAAGGTTTTTCAAGAATTTCCTAGAAAAGGTTGATAAGACCTATGAGGATATGAAAAGGGATCAATAAGAACTAATAAAGGATCAACAAGAAATAAAGAATACATTGTCTGAAATAAAAAAATATTATACAGAGTCCTAAAAACAGAATGGAAGATCGCAATAATCAAGTCAAAGATTTGGAACATAAAGAGCCAGAAGACACTCTTCCACAGAAGCAAGAAGACAAGAGAATCCAGAAAGTTGAAGATAATGTAAGAAACCTCTGGGACAAACAACTTCAAGCGAACCAACATCAGAATTATGGGGGTCCCAGAAGATGAGAGAGAGCAAGATATCGAAAACAAACTGAAAGAAATAGTGATAGAAAACTTCCCCCACCTGGTGAAAGAATTAGACTTTCAAGTCCAGGAAGCGCACAGAACTCCAAACAAAAGGAATCCAAAGAAGACCACATCAAGACATATCATAATTAAAATTCCAAGAGCAAAAGACAAAGAGAGAATATTAAAAGCAGCAAGAGAAGAGCAGGTAGTTACCTATAAAGGAGCACCCATACGATTGTCAGCTGATTTCTCAACAGAAACCATGCAGGCCAGACAGGAATGGCAAGAAATATTCAAGGTGATGAATAGCAAGAACCTACAGCCAAAAATAATCTACCCAGCAGAGCTATCACTCAGAATTGAAGGCCAGATAAAGAGCTTCACAAAAAAAAAAAAAAGCTAAAAGAGTTCATCACCGCCAAACCAGAATTATATGAATTGCTGAAGGGGGTTCTTTCGGAAGAGAAAGTAAATAAAGATAAAAACTATGAACAACAAATACGTAACTATCAACAAGTAAATCTAAAAACCAAGGGAATTTAAAAAAAAATCTGATGAACAATATTAATGGTGAATATAATAGAATCAGAGGTATGGAAGGGGAGTGAACTGACGATTTTTGGGGAAAAGGGGAGAGGGGGGTGTGGGAAGAGACTGAACAAAAACTGTGCACCTATGGATGAGGACAATGGGGAGTGGGGAAAGGGCAGAGGGTGGGGTGGGAACCTGGTGGAGGGGAACAATGGAGGGGGGGGGGAATGAGGAACATTTGTAATAATATGAACAATAAAGATTTATTTAAAAAAAATATATGAGAACTGCTGAAACCGGTTTGGCTCAGTGGATAGAGCATCAGCCTGCGGACTGAAAGGTCCTGGGTTTGATTACGGTCAAGGACACATCTCTAGTAGGAAGCAGCGGATTGATGTTTCTCTCTCATCGATGTTTCTAACTCTCTATCCCTCTCCCTTCCTTTCTGTAAAAAATCAATAAAATATATTTTAAAAATAAATAAATAAATAAAAATCTGAGAACTGCCCTGGCCAGTTTCTCGGTGGTCAGAGCATCGACCCGTGGACTAAAAGGTAATAAAAAGTTTGGTTCAGGTCAAGGGCACATACTCATTTGCAGGCTGGGTCCAGTGTGTGCAAGAGGCAACCAATTGATGTGTCTCTCTCACATCCATGTTTCTCTCTGTCTCTCCCCACTCCCTCACTCCATCTCTCTCTCTCTCTCTCTCAAATCATTAAAAGCATCTCCTTGGGTGAGGAGTTTTTAAATGTCAAATTAACATATATTTTATATGTGTACAATCTATAATAATAACAGCATCATATGCTAATTAGACCGGACAGCTGGAAGACCTTCCGGACGAAGCCAGGGCTGTGAGGGCCGAGCCCCTGGCACAAATTCCGTGATCGGGCCTCTGGCTTATAGGTGAGCTTGAAAGCTGTGGGACAGCCCGTTCAGGGATGAGCCTAGAGGAGCAGAAAACATCAGTGTGTGAGTTACACTGGTGTCGGCTCTGTAACCAGATAGACCCCAAATCTCCATGTCCTATCTCACTCCTGAAGCTGGCCCGGTGATCCGGGGCCCTGGTCTTGTGGCCTGTTCACCTGCCTCCGCTGATGCTCGGCAGAAAGCACAGCGAGAAGCACATAATCCACTTTCTCACCGTTCTTAGTCCCGGAGGGGGACACGCCCCCATTCACCTTCCACTGGCAAGGACGGTCATATGACCACACCCCGCAGCCAGGCCGTGTGCCCGCCCGTGAGGAAAGGAGCCTCGTGTCTTTGCTGCCATAGGACTCCCAGAGAACAGCAGAGAGGAAAGGCAAGAGACAGTCCTGAACCTAACTGGGTGGCGGACTCACCAGTTTTCTGGATCTAAATCCCTACCCACGTGAGGCCTGGCTTCCTATATTTGGATTCCATTATATATTCTGGGCCCTCATAATATAGCAACCTTTGGCCTTAAAGTCCTTTGGAGTAATTTTCTGCCACCTAAGACACACGTTTGCCATTCTGTACCTTGCTTCCCCCCCCTTCCCCACTTAATGTTGTCTCGTAAACATTTTCTGCGTGGCTGTAGAGGCTGCCTCATGATCAATCATCGTTTCAATGGCCTGACAGTGTTTTTATGAGTGCACGTCCCCTAATTTAAATATATATATATATCCTATATAATAAAGACATAATATGCAAATTGACCCTCACGCTCTCACAAAATGGCTGCCTATGACCAGGCCAGCAGGGGGTTAGTGAGGGACAACCAAATGACTGAACAAGCAGGCTGTGTGGGGTGACCAGGCTGGCAGTAAGAGGCAACCAGGCCAGCTGGGCGGGGGGGGGGGGGGAAGGAGAGGCAGTTAGGGGCAACCAGGCCAGTGGGAAGGGGATGCAGTTGGGGGCTATTCGGCTGGCGGGGGTGGGGGGGTCAGTGAGGAGGGACTAGGCCAGCAGAGGGGGGCAGTTGGGAGTGGCCATGCAGACAGGCAGGTGATCAATTAGGAGGCAGCAGTCCAGGATTGTGAGAGGGATGTTCAACTGCTGGTTTAGGCCTGATTTCTGGTGCACGAATTTCATGCACTGGGTCTCTAATATGTGTGTGTGTGTGTGTGTGTGTGTGTGTTTATTAGTTAGAGGAAAGGAGAGGAGAGAGATAGAAACATCAATGATAGGAGAGAATCATTGATCAGCTGCCTCTTGCATGCCCCCTATTAGGAATCAAGGTTGCAACCCAGGCACGTGCCCTGAGCAGTAATTGAACCGTGATGTCCTGGTTCATGGGTCAATGCTCAACCACTGAGCCGGCCAGCCGGGCACATGTCCCCCTAATTTACTTCACCGTCTTACTGTCAGTTACTGGAGTGACTTCTGATTTTTCACTCTCACAAAAGACCCTGCAGTGAAATTCTTCATAATCTTGCCTTTTTTTGGAGTAGCTCTTTTTTTTTAACTTTTAATTAATCCTTACCTGAGGACATTTTCATTGGTTTTTAGAGAAGGGAAGGAAAAGAGAGAGAGAGAAGAACATCAATGTAAGCGAGAAGCATCTATCGGTTGCCTCCCACACATGCCCCAACCAGGGCTGGGATCAAACCTTCAACCCGGGTTTGTGCCCTGAAGGGGAATCGAACCCAAGACCCCACTCCTTCCGT
Source organism: Pipistrellus nathusii (assembly GCA_963693515.1). NCBI lineage: Eukaryota > Metazoa > Chordata > Mammalia > Chiroptera > Vespertilionidae > Pipistrellus > Pipistrellus nathusii. Next base: position 94,027,383 of record OY882861.1, read on the forward strand.
CTCAAAAGATGCCCCATGTTTCTCTGCTTCCCCTTCCACCCCTGAGACCATCAGTCTGAAGTGACCTCCTTTCAGTGACCTGAGTGCGTGCGGGCTCCTTCCTGGGGCGGCAATGGGGAAAGAGGGGTTTCTGTCCTAACCCACCGCAGTGCCGGCCCCATCCGCCCCAGGCCCCCATGGCCCCGTCCGCCCCAGACCTCTCCCTCCCCCCGTGAGGACCCTGGAGCCCAGGTCTAGCTCCGCGGGCTGAGGCCAGACGTTGGTCCCTGCGGCACCTAACCCGGCTGCTCACTAACATCACCCGCACAGAGGGCTTTTCAAACATTGAAGGAGGAGAAACAAGGTAAGTGACACCATGAGGAGAGAATCTGGAAAATGCAGAACGAATGTGGGGTATTATTCCACAAGACAGCTGAGCTCTTCCTAACGTCAGCCGACGGGGGGAGGAGAGGGGGGCCGGTTCGGTGCTTCTCACACTTGAGCGCGAATGAGAATCCCCTGGCTGGTCAGAGTCCTGGCCCCGGCCCCGAGTTCCAAGGCAGGAGGTCCAGAGTGGGGCCAAAGCTGCGTGCTGTGTTTTTTAAATGTTCCTATTGCTTTTTCAGGGAGAGAAAGGGAGAGGGGTGAAGAGATAGAAACATCAAGGAGCTCAGCTACCTCCCGTACTGGGGATGGAGCCCGCAGCCCAGGCATGTGCCCAGCCCAGGAATCGAACCAGGGACGTCAATGTTCAACCACTGACCCACACCGGCCAGGCTAATGCTGCATTTTAGGAGGCTCCAAGCATCGCTGGCCCTGACCCTCACCGTGAGTCACGTTCTACACTACTAGAGTCTGCGCAGACGTCATGGCCAGCTGCCATGCACACACCTTCCTGGGTCCTGAATCCGTGCATGGGTGGGGTCCCTAAAGTGGTTAGGGGGGAGCAGGACCTCCAGGCAGGTGGTGGGACACCCTTACGGACCGGGGATCCAGATCCGTCCCGCTGACGTTCACACCAGTTGTCCAGAGCCACCTGACTGCTGCTTTTTTTTTTTTTTTAATTGATTTTTTTACAGAGAGGAAGGGAGAGAAACATCGATGAGAGAGAAACATCGACCAGCTGCCTCTTGCACACCCCCTACTGGGGATGTGCCCGCAACCAAGGTACGTGCCCTTGACTGGAATCGAACCTGGGACCTTTTGGTCCGCAGGCCGACGCTCTATCCACTGAGCCAAATCGGTTTCGCGATGGCTGCTGCTTTTAAATTGTTTTCCTTGCGGGGAGTCTAGGGAGGGGAAGTCTAAGGCCGGTGGCGCTGGTCCGTCAGTGCCTGGCCCATTCTCTGGAGATTGGACCTGCAGGCCTACTGAGGGAGGGAGCGGTTGCTGGCCGGCTGGTGGACCGCCAGGATGGGTCTCAGCTGAGCGGTGCTCCCACTGTGAGAGCACACCGACCACCAGGGGGCAGCTCCTGCATTGAGAGTCTGTACCCTGGTGGTCAGTGTACATCATAGCAACCAGTCATTCCATTCAATCCACTTCAGTCGCTTAGGCTTTTGTAGATATAGGTTCAATCCCAAACTCAACAGCTGTTTAAATTGTTTTTCAAATAAAATAAAATAAATATAAATAAGTTGTTTTTCGAGATGTTCCATTGTATTAAATGGTTTACAAATTTAATCTTTAGAAAATCTCTGAAGGCGCTCCTGCCTGGCCTGACTGCTCTCTGCCTGCTATCCCGGGGCCTTTCTCATATCATCATTTCCCCCAGGAGTCCCTTTTTAAAAAAATCCTCATCCATGTTTTCATTTATTTGGGAGAGAGAGAAAGAAACATCAATGTGAGAGAGGAACATGGATGGGTTGTCTCCCATACACACCCTGGGGATCAAAACCCCACAACCTGGGTATGTGCCCTGGCCAGGAATTGAACCCCCCACCTCTTGGTATGTGGGATGACACTCCAACCAACTGAGCTACACGGGTCAGGGCTCTTCCCCTCTCTTTAATGTCGGAGTTCCTGTTCCGGTGTCAAATTCTGTTCCTTCTGCTTGGTTCTCTCTCTCTTTAGTGGGTTTAGTGTCAGCTCACTGGGACTTTCATTTGCCATCCCTGCTTACTAGTGAAGTTGCTGTAGGCGCATGTGCTGTTGCTTCTCTGTGAACTCTCTTTGTACCCCTGGCCAATCTCCTTGTCGCCACGTGTCTCCTGGCTGTGGAACTGTAAGGAGTGTTCGCACGCCATGACCCGCGATTCACCTTCCAGCTTTGCACATACCGAGAAGCCTGCACTTTGCTTAGGGTAACTTCCTGTAATAGTCCCTCTGGCTTTAACACGGATCCATCTAACGCAGGGGTTCTCAACCTTTCTAATGCTGCGACTCTTACAGTTCCTCAGGTTGTGGTGACCTCCAACCATAAATTACTTTTGTGGCTGTAATTTTTTTTTTTTTTTTTTTTTTTACAGAGAGGAAGGGAGAGAGATAGAGAGATAGAAATGTTGATGAGAGAAACATCGACCAGCTGCCTCTTGCACATCCCCCACCGGGGGGATGTGCCCGAACCAATATACATGCCCTTGACCGGAATTGAACCCGGGACCTTTCAGTCCGCAGACCGCTCTACCACTGAGCCAAACCGGCTTCGGCTGTGGCTGTAATTTTGCTACTGTAATTTTGTTATGAATCATAATGTAAATATCTGTGTTTTCCGATGGCCTTAGGCGACCCTGTTAGCAGTTCTCAACTTGTGGTTCTCAACAGGTTGAGAACCACTGCTGTAGAGCCTAAGACCACCGGAAAACACAGATATTTACATTACGATTCATTAACAGGAGCGAAATTACAGTTATGAAGTAGCAACGAAAATAATTTTATGGCCGGGGGTTCACCACAACCTGAGGAGCTGTATGAAAGGGCCGCGGCATTGGAAAGATTGAGAGCCACTGATCTAAAGGAACTGTGGTGGCCTCGGGGCTTCTTGGCTTAAAATGTCCCCCCAATCCCTGGATTGTACGTACAGTTTCCTACATTTTCTTCTAAGATTTTAAAAAAATATATATTTTATTGATATTTTACAGAGAGAAAGGGAGAGAGATAGAGAGCTAGAAACGTCGATGAGAGAGAAACATCGACCAGCTGCCTCCTGCACACCCCCCACCGGGGATGTGCCCGCAACCAACATACATGCCCTTGACCGGAATCGAACCCGGGATCTTTCAGTCCGCAGGCCAACGCTCTACCACTGAGCCAAACTGGTTTAGGCTCTTCTAAGACTTTTGCTGAGCCTTTGATTCATCTGTAATTTACTTTTGCCTGTGGTATGAGGTACTGATCCAATTTTATTTTTTTAAGAACAGACAGTAAACTGTCCTCCTCTGGCTGAGCTGAAGGTCCAGTTTTGTTTGTTTGTTTGTTTGTTGTTGTTGTTGTTTGTTTTGTTTTTTTATTTTGTTCAGAGAGGAAGAGAGAGGGATAGAGAGTTAGAAACATGCCCCTGACCGGAATTGAACCTGGGACCTTTCAGTCCGCAGGCCAACGCTCTATCCGCTGAGCCAAACCAGTTTCAGCCTGAAGGTCCACTTTTGTCATGATTTAAATTCCCAGACATGATAGTAGCCCCACTTGGGGGCTATTTAGCTGCTCTGATTGCAGGTCTTTGATATTGTCCACGTGAAGTGAAATGTGGTGTTAGACCATAAAGTATAAATAAGTAAATAATAACTGTATCTAATGTGGAAAAAGCCCCATTGGTGGTTGTTGGTTTTTTAACTCTTTGAAAACCTTGTTCTATTGACATCATATGATGTCACCTCTCCACTCAAAACCCTTCAATGGCTTCGTACCAGAAGCTAATTCCAGTAAGTCATAAATGCAAGAAGTTCATCAAAAGGTTGGTGGACCTTGAGCCTACAGCAAGGGCTGGAAAATTCATATTATTGCCTGTTGGAAATGGCTAAAGGCATTTCCTCAAACCTGAAAAGGATGCATGACTGATTGCTTGCTGCCAGACAGCTGAGGACATTTTAATCTACATGTTATTGCCTCCAGCTGGCCAAGCACTTTAACAGCCGTAGGCAGTACCCCCAATCTGACAAGGGATTCTGTATACCAAACCTTACCCTTTGATATGTATATCTACCTTGCTTTAGGAAAATTTGTGTTAATAAAAAGCAAGGGGTCCAGAGAGACAGGAGAACTTGGTTCCTTTAGCCAAGTCTTCTCTGGCCCCCCAAAATGCCTTCCAAAATTATGTTTTGTCTCTGGACTCTCAATTAATTTACAGCATCCCCTTCTCCAGATTCCTGAACCCTTCTAGATGCTGGATTAAAACCACCTGGCAGCTTCCTGTATCAGGCAATCAAAGCTAAATTCTATACTGTTCTTACAAACTCCTATTTTTTTTGGGGGGGTGGGGGGAGTTAATAAAAATATAAAAATCATTTTATATACATTCGATCAATAATACTTAGGTGAGGAGAAACCTAGATGGCGGCATAGGTAAACACCTGAAATTGCTGCCTCGCACAACCACTTTAAAACTACAACTAAAAAACAAAACGGACGTCATCCAGAAACACAGGAAGGCTGGCTAAGCGGACATTCTACAACTAAAAGGGAAGAGAGAAAAACACACTGAGATTCAGAGGAGCTGCAGAAGTAAAGTGCAGAGGTACGGAGGTGCACTCTCGGAAAGCGCTGGCAACTGAGTACACAGCTGGCTTTCTCAATCTGCAGGGAGACACATGCTCCCAACTGCTCTGAACTCCAGTTCCAGGCGAGACTCAGACTCATATAGGGAGAAACTGGACTGTCTGGCTTTGAGCAGAACTCAAGGGCTGCTTTCTCTCAGAGGTGTTGCAGCAATTACCAAGGGACACTGAGACCCAGGGGTCTCTTAGGGCAGGGCTGATGGTCAGCCATTGCTGTTTGCTCGTCCTGAGCTCCTGCCTCATCCAAGCTGTGTGCAGAGGTTTTGCATATGAATGGCCTTGTCCTTTGAAATCTAAAATTACCTAACAAACTGCAACTGAGTCAGAGAGAGCCAAAACATCCAAAAGAAGGCCCAAGGCCCCACAGCAGCTTGCATTGCTTCACAGCTGGGCCCCATCTGGGCACCTCTAAAACCCAAACAAAGAAGAGGAATCTGCAGACTTCTCCGTAGCTCCTACTGGGTGGCCTCAGGCAGAGGCTAAATTAGCATCTCCTTGGATATCCAAGAGCCAGTGCACCCAGTGGTCAGAGTGAGACCATCCAGATTACAACCCCTCAGATTCATAAGGACACACTCAGGGGGAAGACTCAGTGCACACCAAAGCACCACTGAATCAGGTCTTGACTCCTAAGGGTGTCTCCAGCACAGACATTGTCCCACATAGACACAGCTGATCCTCACAGCCAATTGGCCTGGAAGTCAATTCCTCCCAGTGATACCAACAACAATCAAGGCTTAACTACAACAAGACTGTGCATATAGCCCACAAAGGGGTGCACCAAGAGTGTCCACCTCAGGTGACTGGGGAGACTGAGCCACTGGGCCCTATAGGACACCTAACACCCAAAGCCACTCTATCAACTCAGGAAAACAGCCAAAATGAGGAGACAAAGAAACAGGTCACAGATGGAAAAAAAATGGAGGAAAGCAAATAACTGGATATAGAGTTCAAAACCACGATTATAAGGTTTTTCAATAATTTTCTAGAAACCACCAATAAATTCAGTGAGACCTAATAAATTTAGTGAAAAAGGACCTACTGGAAATTAAGCATACACTGACTGAAATAAAGAATAATATACAGAGATCCAACAGCAGACTAGAGGATCATAACAATCAAGTCAAAGATTTAAAATACAAAGAAGTAAAAAAACACCCAACCAGAAAAGTAAAAAGAAAAGAGAATCCAAAAATATGAAGATAGTGTAAGGAGCCTCTGGCACAACTTCAAGTGTACCAACATCCGAATTATGGGGATGTCAGAAGAAGAGAGAGAGCAAGATATTGAAAACCTATTTGAAGAAACAATGACAGAAAACTTCCCCCACCTGGTGAAAGAAATAGACTTACAAGTCCAGGAAGCACACAGAACCCAAAGAGGACCACACCAAGATACATCGTAATTAGAATGCAAAGGGCAAAAGACAAAGAGAGAATCTTAAAAGCAACAAGAGAAAAACAGTTAGTTACCTACGAGGGAGCACCCATACGATTGTCAGCTGATTTCTCAACAGAAACTATGCAGGCCAGAGGGGAGTAGCAAAAAATATTCAAAATAATGAATAGCAAGAAACTATAACCAAGATTACTCTACCCAGCAAAGCTATCATTCAGAATTGAAAGTCAGATAAAGAGCTTCACAGATAAGCAAAAGCTAAAGGAGTTCATCACTGCCAAACCAGTATTACATGAGATTCTGAAAGGTATTCTTTAAGAAGAGGAAGAAGCCAAAGCCGGTTTGGCTCAGTGGTAGAGTGTCGGTCTGTGGACTGAAAGGTCCCGGGTTCGATTCCGGTCAAGGGCATGTACATTGGTTGCGGGCACATCCCCAGAAGGGGATGTGCAAGAGGCAGCTGGTTGATGTTTCTCTCTCATCGACGTTTCTAGCTCTCTATCTCTCTCCCTTCTTCTCTGTAAAAAATCAATTAAAAAATATTAAAAAAAAAAAAAAAAAAAAAAAGAAGAGGAAGAAGAAGTGTGGCTGTGTGGCAGTGGTGGCAGCGGCTGCAGCGAACGAGTTTGGCACGATGTCTCACACCATTTTGCTGGTACAGCTTACCAAGAGACCAGAGGGCAGAACTTATGCTGATTATGAATCCGTGAATGAGTGCATGGAAGGTGTTTGTAAAATGTATGAAGAACATCTGAAGAGAATGAATCCCAACAGCCCCTCTATCACATATATCAGCCAGTTGTTTGAGTTTATTGATGATCTGGCAGACTCAGCTGGCTTGTTTACTGAGCTGATACCCAGCCATACCAGCCTTATAACGAAGATTGGATTAAAGAGAAGATCTACGTGCTCCTTTGTCGACAGGCCCAACAGGCCGGGAAATAGTTGTGTTGGCAGCATTTGGGGGTTGGGGTGGGCTTGGAACACAGGTGTGTACAGCAGTCTGTATGAAGTTTTGCATTAGAGTAATCCTGTCTCCATTTTGGTACACTCTAGCCAGGATTGAATGTGTTAGCTGATATGTGAGAATCTTGTTCAATCTGAACTCCCATCACATACCCCCTTTCTCTTTTTTTTTACTTAAACATTGTTATGATGATCTAGAAAGAAAAAAAAGAAGAGGAAGAAGAAGAAAAAGGTAAAGATAAAAATTATAAACAACAAATACATATCTATCAACAAGTGAATCTAAAAATCAAGGGAATAAAAAATCTGATGAACAGAATAAACTGGTAAATATAGTAGAATCAGGGGCATAAAAAGGGAGTGGACTGACAATCCTCAAGAAGAAAGGGGTGTGTGAGTGCAGGATCATACACCTACAGTGTGTGATGAAGGCAGTGGGGGGGATAAGGTCATGGGGTGGGGTGGGAAGCAGGTGGAGGGGAGCTATGGAGAGGGTAAAAGAGGAACAACTGTAATAATCTGAACAATAAAGATTTATTTAAAAATTAAAAATAACACTTAGGTGATATAAGAACAAGGTTTGAACATCAATTTGTGAGCATACAGGCCTTGTTAGGATGGCTGTCTGCCTCACGGTCCACAGTTTCTGATCCTTGGGATGAAGGCAAGAGTCGGAGGCAAGGGCAGATGCCCATCTGTGTTTAGGGACGGGAAGGTAAGGTCCCTTGTAACGATGTTGGAGAGTCTTGAACTGGTGTCTTTCCCCAGCGGACAAAAATCTCCTGGTGTAAGCTGTGGTCTTCGAAGTCCTTACCTCCTGGCAGCCTCATTGGTATTTTGATTGAAATTGCATGTGGGAACATTCCTGGGTGTTTTTTGGTTGTTGTTGTTTTTTTCTTTTTTTTGTTTTTAAGGAATCCCTTTTTGGCTTTGTTTTGTTTAGTTTCACCTGAGTATATTTTCCCCCTGATTTTTAGAGAGAGTAGAGGGGCAGGAGAGAGACAAACGTTGATGTGAGGGAGATACATATTGTTTGCCTCCTGCATGCGCCCTGACCAGGGCAGGGTTTGACCTGCCACCGAGATCAGAACTGAACCCATGACCCTTTGGTCCAAAGGCCAATGTTCTATCCACTGAGCCAAACCTACGAGCGCAAACCAGCCCATTTTTCTGATGTTAGCTCTTTCTCTTTCTCCTTCAACGTGTTTTTTCCCTGCATAGAAGTCCTGCACATTCCCTGTTAAATTTATCTCCTAAAAATATAAATGTAAGTGAGACATTTTCTTTTTTCTAATTTCTACCCAACAATTTCTTGCAATATCGAGGTTATCTTGTCTCTCATTTTTCTTTTTTTAATATATATATATATATATATATATATATATATATATATATATATATATATATTTTACTAATTTCGGAGACAAGGAAGAGGAAGAGATAGAAACATCAATGATCAGAGAATTATCAATCGGCTACCTCCTGCACACTCCCTATTGGGGATCAAGTCTGAAAACTGGGCATGTGCCCCTACTGGGAATTGAACTGGCAACCTCCCTCCCTGTCTCTCCAAAAATATATTTAAAAAAACTCTTTTAAAAAGAAAAGAAGCCCTAACCGGTCTGGCTCAGTGGATAGAGCATCAGCCTCCAGACTCTAGGGTCCCAAGTTCGATACTGGTCAGGGGCATGTACCTTGGTTGCGGGCACATCCAGGTAGGGGTGTGCAGGAGGCAGCTAATCCATGTTTTCTCTCTCATCGATGTTTCCCTCTCCCTTCCTCTCTGTAAAAAATCAATAAAATATATCTTTAAAAAAGAAAATGTTGTACTTTGCTGTGGGGGCAAGAGGGAGTCCCCAAGACCCAGTCCGTCCGATAAGCAAGGCAGGAAGGGTCAGTGCTGGACGGCGGACTTAATAGCCTGATGTTACAGGTGAGGACACGGAGGCACAGAGACGGGAGGTCCTTGCCCAGGATCACACAGCTACAGAGCAAGTGCTGGAGCCCAAGCCCAGGTCTCTCTGATCCAGGCCTCCCAGACCCGGTGTCCCTCCCCCCGCGCCCTGCTCCCTCCCGCACACACACACCGAGGGCCTGAGACACCCACAGCTCCAGAACCGCTGTGCCCAGCTTCCGGGGAGGGACCTGCAGCACCCTGTGCGCCGCACCTTTCGTACCTGCCCCCGCATGAGTCACTCCGGAGCCGAGGCGAAAGCACGGGGGAGTGCTCCCTGTGCGTGCACTTCGGTTCCTGTCTTAGTCACCGCTTCTCTGGTTCCCACCCTTCCCCCAGCCACCGGGAGCCTCCAGGTCTCTGGCCCAGGCTGCCTGCGCCCCTGCCAACTCCCTTCCCCCACACAGCTCGCCCACACCCGTGGGCTCAGGCACCCAGTGCCGGGGGTGCGGGGCGCCAGGCCCTGTGACCCCCACTGGCTTCCCTCCACCTGAGGGAAAGCAGGGGACTTGCAAGGCAGACACAGACACTGACACTCCTGCCTGCCGGCTTCAGCCAGGCCCTGCTCTGAGCCTATGCTTCTTGTAAGACACTTAATCCTCATAAAAGGCCTTTAAGTACCACTGTTCCCACCATCACCTTTTTTTTTTTTTTTTTTTTTTTTTGTACGTGGAAGCAAAGTTTATTGAGAGTCAGACGGATTCCTTGCAGCAAGTTGCATCTGTCCCTATTTTTTAGATGAGGCCACTGAGGCGCAAAAAGGGGACGGATGTGCCGAAACCGGTTTGGCTCAGTGGCTAGAGCGTCGGCTTGCGGACTGAAGGGTCCCGGGTTCCATTCCGGTCAAGGGCATGTACCTTGGTTGCGGGCACATCCCCAGAAGGGGGTGTGCAAGAGGCAGCTGATTGATGTATTTCTCTCATCCATGTTTTTAACTATCTGTCCCTCTCTCTTCCTCTCTGTTAAAAATCAGTAAAATATTTTTTTTTAAAAGGGGGGTAGGGGAGACACAGACGTGACCTGTTCCAGTTCCAGAACCAGCAAAGGCAGAGCAGAGAGTCCAGCTCGGTCTGCGGGCCCCGTCGAGCACGGGTTGAAACCGGATAACCCGTGGGTCGAGGCTGCCTGTCGCTATTTGAACCAATGAAGCCGCGCTGAGTCATGTCTGAGCGTGTATCCCAACAATGTGGGCGTCTGGGAGAGCAGCAGGTCACCCACGAAAATCTGCCCCGGCCCCCACGGGAAACCAGCTGCTTATAGGGGGCAGCAGCACAGAGTACGTGGGGAAGTGGGCAAAAGGAGTAAGAATGGGTGGCCCGGCCGGCCAGATGGCTCAGCAGCTATGTGGCCATCTATGAACCAGGTCTCCGTTCGATGCCTGGTCAGAGCCCATGTTCTGGCTGCAGTTCAATCCCCACTGTGGGGCGTGCAGGAGGCAGCTGATCCATGTTCTTTCTCATCATCCATGTTTTATTTAATATATATTTGTTGTTGATTTCAAAGAGGAAGGGAGAGGGAGAGAGAGAGAAACATCACTGATGAGAGAGAATCATGGATTGGCTGCCTCCTGCACACCTGCTACAGGGGATGGAGCCCACACCCAGGCATGTGCCCTGAGGGGGACTCAAGCCCTGACCTCCAGGTTCATAGTTCGAATCTCAAGCACTGAGCCCGCTGGCAGGTTTCTCTCCCTCTCCCTTCCTCTCTGAAATCAATGAAAAATATATATATTTTTTAAATGGGTATAATGGTTACAGGTTACAAGCATGGAGGGGAGGGAGTTGTGAAGGATGGCTGCCCCGGGGCCTTGGGGCCTCACAGCAATGCTGTTAACCTCTCCTCCTGCTACAGGCCGGTCTCAGGTGAGGAGGATGGAGCATCTCCGGGTGAACTCCAGGTCCCGGGGCATACAGCTCCCTGTCGGCTTAGACTGTGCTCTCTTTAATCAGAACAAAACAATCACGGATAACAGTGTTAACGTGAAAACATTCAGACCTGGGAAGAACTTTCGTGAGTTTATTTGAGCCAAACTGTCAACCACCGTCAGCCTGGCTTGTGGCTGAGCAGCCCTCCCGCTGTGGGAGCACACTGACCACCAGGGGGCAGCTCCTGTGTTGAGTGTCTGCCCTCTGGTGGCCAGTGTGTGTCATAGCAACCAGTCATTCCAGGATTTGGTCGATTTGCATATTACCCTTTTATTATATAGGATATTTATAGATTCCACTTCTCCCTCTCGCCCCTAACAATGGAAAGGGACCAGGCCAGGAACGGGTCTGCCTCCTGTGGCCTGTTAGTGTGTGGGTTCTTGAGATGCTGGAAGGATTTTTATACCATGAGTTCGGATGATTTTTTAAAAAATATATTTGAGCGAAAACCGGTTTGGCTCAGTGGTAGAGCGTCGGTCTGCGGACTGAAAGGTCCCAAATTCAATTCCGGTCAAGGGCATGTACCTTGGTTGCGAGCATATCCCCAGTACGGGATGTGCAAGAGGCAGCTGATCGATGACTCTCTCTCATCGATGTTTCTAGCTCTCTCTATCCCTCTCTCTTCCTCTCTGTAAAAAAACAATAATATATATATATATATATATATATATATATATATATATATATATATATAATAGCTATTTTACAGAGAGGAAGGAAAGGGGACAGTTAGAAATATCGATGAGAGAGAAACATCGATCAGCTGCCTCCTGCACACTCCCTACTGGGGCTGTGCCTGCAACCAAGGTACATGCCCTGACTGAAATCGAACCTGGGACCCTTCAGTCTGCAGGCTGATGCTCTATCCAATGAGCCAAACCATTCAGGGCAAGTTCGGGTGATTCTGAGAGCAGGTTTTTAAAGCCAGGGACAGTGCAACAAGGAAGGACTTAGGGTAGAGGAAGCAATAGCAGAGAGACGGCGGGCTGCTTTGTCTCTAGAAATGTTATAGGAAAGAAGTGAGCCAAGCTGGGGTGCCAGCTCAGTGAGAGTCAGAGAAAAGGGAGCCCTCGGGACAGGGTCAGGGGTTAGCCCTCTGCTCCCCTGGTTGCAAGTCTGGTGGGGACCCTTCGAAGGGAAAGGCTCGGGTGTCTTGAGGGTTTAAAGCCTGGGGTTAGGGGAGGTCTCATGAGAGGATCTCAACAGAATGTCCACCAGCTTTATGCTGAGGTGCCCAGTGACATGTGTTCCCTTACCTTCCCCCTCGTCCTGGGTGTGGTGGCAAATGGCCCTGATTGGGTTCCTGCTCTCCCCCTGAGCAGGGTGCTGTAAGCCATTTACCTCTGGCTGAAGAGGAGAAGTGTAAACCACTCACTCACTCAAGTGCCCCTGGTCAGGGAAGACAGGGTTTTGTGATTTGCTGGATGGCTGTGAAGTGCCTGGGCATGTCACTCTCGGGCTCAGTTTCCCTGCTCCACTCGTCCTGGTTCGCAAGCCTGCCTCACAGACGCACCACGAGATCCTGCCTCGTGGTCCTGCTGACCTCCCCGCCCTCCTCTTCAGGATGGGCCCTCGGGCGGGCAGGGCCCTGCCCAGGCCTCTCAGCCCCTGAGCCCCGCCCCGCCCCGCCCCGCCGGAGGCCCTGAGGATGAGGAGTGGGGCCTCCCTCAGGAGAAGGCGCCAGCTCTGCTCAGTGGTTTCCTCTGCTCAGAGCGCCCTCCTCCCTTCCTCCAACGGGCAGCCTCCACCCCCCGGGCAGCAGCACCTCCTCCAGGAAGGCCCCTGGGATGTGCCCTGTGGAACCCTACACTCCCCCTCGGGAATCCCAAACCCGATAGTTGCTTGCTGTGACCTTAGGCAAATTACTGAATCCTCTAAGCTTCACTTTACTAATCTACAAAATAGGGCAAGGGCTTTTTTTTGTTGTTTTTTTAAGTGTTCTTTATTTATTTTTATTGACCTTATTGGGGTTTATATAGATGTCAGGTGTGCAGCTCTGTAATTCACCATCTGCATGTTGTATTGTGAGTTCATCTCCCCCTCAGAGGGTTGTTATGCAAAGATAAACTGGGCAACGTGCTTAGGACCGGCCTGGCTCACAGTAACGGCTCGCGGAGGGGTGCCCAAAGTTGGGCTTGTTTGTGAATGTCTCTTCCAGGGAACTAAGTGCTCAGAAATGGTGTCTGCTTCCATGCTGCTCCCAGAAGCCAGCACCCTGCAGGCGAGTGGAGGCTGAGGGCTGGGGCCCGGGCTCACTGAATGGTCAGGCAGGTGTGGGGGTCCAGAACAAGTGACCCCAAGATGTGCCTCTGTGGCCCTGGACGGTTTGGTTCAGTGGATAGGGCACCGGCCTGCAGAACAAAAGGTCCTGGGTTCAATTCCAGTCAAGGGCATGTAACTCAGTTGCAGGCTCCTCCCTGGACAACGGCCCTGGTCTGGACTCCTGCAGGAGGCAACCAATCGATGTGTTTCTCTAACATTGATATTTTCTCTCTGCCTTTCCTTCTCTTCCACTCTCTGAAAATCAATGGAAATATATCCTCGGGTGAGGATTAAAAAAATAACAATCTATATAATAAAAACCTAAGCGACCATTATGGCAGAACAACCAGAATGACTGGTCACTATGACACCCACTGACCACCAGGGGGGGAGGCTCAACACAGGAGCTGCCCCCTGGTGGTCAGTGCACTCCCACAGGGGGAGCGCCGCTCTGCCAGAAGCCGGGCTCACAGCTGGCGAGCCCAGCTGCGGAGGCAGGAGTCTCTCCCACCTCCACTGCAGAAGTGTAGTAAGGAGCAAGGGGTCCCGGACTGCGAGACCCCCAGACTGTGTGAGGGATGTCTGCCTACCACTCTGGCAGGCAGACAGCCCCCAAGGGGTCCCAGATTACAAGAGGGCACAGGCTGGGCAAATTTTGTGCACCGGGCCTCTTGTCTATATATATAAAAGCCTAATATGCAAATTGTCCCCACAGGAGTTCCACCGGGAGACTGATCACTTGCTATGACATACACTGACCATCAGGGGGCGGCCCTGATCGCCAGCCAGGCCTAGGGACCCTACCCATGCACAAATTTCGTGTGCAGGGCCTCTAGTAAAAATAATTTATTTTAAAAAAAAATGTACCTCTGTGGCATTCTGATTATTTTTGTTTGTTTTATAATTCTCACCAGAGGATTTTTTTCTCTTTTTTTTAACATTAGGAATAAAACTCTAGCCAAAACCGGTTTGAGCATCAGTCTGCAGACTGAAGGGTCCCAGGTTCGATTCCGGTCAAGGGCATGTACATTGGTTGCGGGCACATCCCCAGTGGGGGGTGTGCAGGAGGCAGCTGGTCGATGATTCTCTCTCATCGATGTTTCTAGCTATTTATCCTTTTCCCTTCCTCTCTGTGAAAAATCAATAAAAAATATTTTTTTAAAAAAAGAATAAAACTCTAATATTAAAATAATTGCAAACAGTGCCAATGCAAAAACTAAACTACATACATGTTATCATTTTCAAACTTGAATGTCAAGAGCAAAACTCTGGCTATTAAATAATAACAAAACAATGCCAATGCAAAACAATGATATGAGAGAAATCAAAACTATAGGCATGCTAACATTCTTAGTTACTAAATAAAAGACAGTCTCTTGTGCTGCTGGTGTATATTTTACTCAGAGTCCTTGGCTGTGCAAGACTTTGCAAAAGACTGGCAGCTAACAGATGCTAGCATGAGCAGGAACATGGTTAAGAAGTAGCTCCCACTTCTTGCTTTTCCACAATCTGCTGCCCTTCAGTGGTTAACTTCTTCAGATGACTCCATGTTGGCACCTCAGTCCCTTGCGTAGCTTTCAGTTTTCTTCCTCTTCTTTGCTGTCATCGGGCAACTCTCAGTCCTTTTGGGTGAAGGGACACAGGAGCTTCTCTGAGTCCATTGTGGTGACAGAAGTAACGCTCTATCATCCAGATTGGCTGCATTGCTCCTTCTGGAAAGATATAAAATACAATCTCTTCCCCAATTATTACTGAATACGATAAAACGCTTGTCAGGTTTATGCTTCTTTCCACCTAGCTCTTGTTGCCTCCTTCGGCCCAGGTTGGTAGCCAGATATGGGGGCCTACCGTGGCAGGGATCTCCCTTTTCTGTGTCCTGCATGGAAAGAGAGATGAAAAAAACGGTTATAAGTTGACCAGGGATTGAAGAATAATGAAAGAAAGAAAGAAAGAAAGAAAGAAAGAAAGAAAGAAAGAAAGAAAGAAAGAAAGAAAGAAAGAAAGAAAGAAAGAAAGAAAGAAAGAAAGAAAGAAAGAAAGAAGGAAGGAAGGAAGGAAGGAAGGAAGGAAGGAAGGAAGGAAGGAAGGAAGGAAGGAAGGAAGGAAGGAAGGAAAGAAAGGAAGGAAGGAAGGAAGGAAGGAAGGAAGGAAGGAAGGAAGGAAGGAAGGAAGGAAGGAAGGAAGGAAGGAAAGGAAGGAGCAGAAATAGGTTTAAAGCTGAGAGCTGGGTGGGCTGCCATCTCTCTGATGACAACCCCGAGGATATTTTTCCATTGATATTTTCGAGAGAGTGGAAGAAAGGGAAAGACAGAGAGAAATCTTGATGGGCCTGGGCTGGAGCCTGCAACCAAAGTACATGGCCTTGTCAGGAATTGAACCTGGAACCGTTTGGTCGGTAGGCCAACGCTCTATCCACTGAGCCAAACCGTCTAGGGCTGGGGTGTTTTGAGTAAAGGCAGTTTAGCTTCTGGTTTACGAGAACCTTCTGCCCCTCCCCAGCTACCCAGAAGAACTAGAAGCTGAACCGGGGCCTTGCCCGCAGTGAGAGACTATCGGAGATACCTCCTGACTTAGCTGAGGGCAGGGAAACCACCAGCCACTGAACACCTGCTCCCTTATCCCACAAGGACCCTGTGAGGCCCCGAGCACCTCACCCCACACCTCACTCAGAAGGTCACCTGAGCCCGTGTTCCTTCTGTCTGAGCCTCTCACCATGCGGGCCTCTCACTCTCTGTGTGTGTGGTGTCCCCGTACATGAGCATGCATTGAATTTGGCCATTTTCTCCTGTTCGTCTGTCTGTCTGTCTGTCTGTCTGAGGATGAGACCAGGAGAAAGAGCCTTGCAGAGGAGAGTTCCCCTCCTTGGCTCTGGGCTCAGCCTCGGTGGGCTGACGCTTCCTGGATGTGTGACCTTGGGCAAGTCACTTGGCCTCTGCAATGCAGTGCATTCTTGGCCAGTCTGGCACATCCATCGCTCCCCTCCGTGGGCTGAGGTGAGGATGAGCGGAATTGCCGTCCACAGAGCACCCAGCCTGGGCTGGCCTGCAGCCACGCTGCACGGGTGTGGCTGACAAAACAAGCAGCCGTGGCCCTTCAAGTGCCAGCCTTTCTTTTTCTCTTTTTATTTTATTGATTTTTTAAGAGAGGAAGGGAGAGGGATAGAGAGCCAGAAACATCAATGAGATAGAAACATCAATCAGCTGCATCCTGCACACTCCCTACTGGGGATGTGCCCGCAACCAAGGTACATGCCCTTGACAGGAATCGAACCTGGGACCTTTCAGTCCACAGGCCGGCGCTCTATCCACTGAGCCAAACCGGACTTGGCAAGTGCCAGCCGTTGTGTCAGGACCTGGCCAGCTCTCGCCAGGGGCCAGGAGTCCTGGCCGCACTTTGATGCCAGCTGTCCTTGAGGCCCCGGGGTCCGGGGGCCCTGTGCTCCGTGTCT